>CAWUFW010003324.1:1600000-1858326 GCA_963921515.1 Calotriton arnoldi | reverse complement strand
TCTTGATGGAATCAAAGTAAAAAACTGAAAGCATTTCCTACTGAGGAGACTGCAGTAAATGAAGAAATTAGGAAACTTCATAACAAAGAAGTCTTCCAAGATGGCCACCAGTGAAAAAAGAGCCCAAATGTAGCACAAATATTACCCAGATGTAGCCCACATATAGCCCAATAACAAAAGTGTGCAAAACACTTTTTATTTTTAGTTTTTTTGCAGTTTTATGTAGTGCAGACTGGTCAGGTATTGGAGCATTGCATCTTAAAACATGACCCCCTACACTACAAAAACACCACTGCACTACCTTAAACCCTAAAACACTACCCCCAGCACGACCCCTACACTACACAAGCACCACTGCACTATCCTAAACCCTAAAACACTACCCCCAGCACGACCCCCTACACTACCCAAACACCACTGCACTAACCTAAATCCTAAAACACTACCACCAGCACGACCCCCTACACTACCCAAATACCACTGCACTACCCTAAAACATGACCCCCTACACTACACAAACACCACTGCACTACCCTAAACCCTAAAACACTACCCCCAGCACGACCCCCTACACTACACAAGCACCACTGCACTACCCTAAACCCTAAAACACTACCCCCAGCACGACCCCCTACACTACACAAACACCACTGCACTACCCTAAACCCTAAAACACTACCCCCAGCACGACCCCCTACACTACCCAAACACCACTGCACTAACCTAAATCCTAAAACACTACCCCCAGCATGACCCCTACACTACCCAAACACCACTGCACTACCCTAAACCCTAAAACACTACCCCCAGCACGACCCCCTACACTACACAAGCACCACTGCACTACCCTAAACCCTAAAACACTACCCCCAGCACGACCCCCTACACTGCCCGAACATCACTGCACTGCCCTAAACCCTGAAACACCACCCCCTTCACGACCCCCTACACTGCCCGAACACCACTGCACTGCCCTAAACCCTGAAACACCACCCCCAGCATGACCCCCTACACTGCCCGAACACCACTGCACTGCCCTAAACCCTGAAACACTACCCCCAGCAAGACCCCCTACACTGCCCGAACACCACTGCACTGCCCTAAACCCTGAAACATCACCCCCAGCACAACCCCCTACACTGCCTGAGCACCATTGCTCTGCCCTAAACCCTGAAACACCAGCCCCAGCACGACCCCCTACACTGCCCGAACACCACTGCACTGCCCTAAACCTTGAAACACCAGCCCCAGCACGACCCCCTACACTGCCCGAACACCACTGCACTGCCCTAAACCCTGAAACACCAGCCCCAGCAAGACCCCCTACACTGCCCGAACACCACTGCATTGCCCTAGACTCTGAAACACCAGCCCCAGCAAGACCCCTACACTGCCCGAACACCACTGCACTGCCCTAAACCCTGAAACACCAGCCCCAGCACGACCCCCTACACTGCCCGAACACCACTGCACTGCCCTAAACCCTGAAACACCAGCCCCAGCACCACCCCCTACACTGCCCGAACACCACTGCACTGCCCTAAACCCTGAAACACCAGCCCCAGCACCACCCCCTACAATGCCCGAACACCACTGTACTGCCCTAAACCCTGAAACACCACCCCTGCACCGCCCCCTACACTGCCCGAACAGCACTGCACTGCCCTAAACCCTGAAACACCACCCCCTGCACGACCCCCTACACTGCCCAAACACCACTGCACTGCCCTAAACCCTGAAACACCACCCCCTGCACCACCCCCTACACTGCCTGAACACCACTGCACTGCCCTAAACCCTGAAACACCACCCCCAGCATGACCCCCTTTACTGCTCGAACACCACTGCACTGCCCCAAACTCTGAAACACCACCCCCAGCATGACCCCCTACACTGCCCGAACACCACTGCCCTAAACCCTAAAACACCACCCCTGCACGACCCCCTACACTGCCCGAACACCACTGCACTGCCCTAAACCCTGAAACACCATCCCCTGCACGACCCCCTACACTGCCTGAACACCACTGCACTGCCCTAAACCCTGAAACACCACCCCCAGCACAACCCCCTACACTGCCCGAACACCACTGCACTGCCCTAAACCCTAAAACACCACCCCCAGCATTACCCCCTACACTGCCCGAACACCACTGCACTGCCCTAAACCCTAGAACACTACCCCCAGCATGACCCCCTACACTACCCGAACACCACTGCACTACCCTAAACCCTAAAATACTCCCCGCAGCATGACCCCCTACACTACCCGAACACGACTGCACTGCCCTAAACCCTAAAACACTCCCCCAGCACGACCCCCTACACTACCCGAACACCACTGCACTGCCCTAAACCCTAAAACACTCCCCCAGCATGACCCCCTACACTACCCAAACACCACTGCACTACCCTAAACCCTAAAACACTAACCCCAGCACGACCCCCTACACTACCCAAACACCACTGTACTACCCTAAACCCTAAAACACTCCCCCAGGACGACTCCTACACTACCCAAACACCACTGCACTACCCTAAACCCTAAATCTACCCCCAGCATGACCCCCTACACTACACAAACACCACTGCACTACCCTAAACCCTAAATCTACCCCCAGCATGACCCCCTACACTACACAAACACCACTGCACTACCCTAAACCCTAAATCTACCCCCAGCATGACCCCTACACTACACAAACACCACTGCACTACCCTAAACCCTAAAACACTACCCCCAGCACGACCCTCTTCACTACCTAAACACAACTGCACAATTTGTTACAGGCGTTGCAACGCAGGCCTGTGGTGCTTACTGGAAGTACCTGGTGGGCTGGTTGGGCCCCAGGGACTCTCAGGATTCAAGGTGACCTAATCCCCCAACTTAAAACGCGCCCGTGGCGCGTTTGCACAGTGGTGAAGGGAGGGCGGGGACTCAGGTGACATGTGCGCAAACACGCCCTGTGGTGCGTTTTAAGTTGGGGAGTTAATTCCCTTTGAATCCTGGGGGCCAACTAGCCCACCAGGTACCTTCAGTAAGCACAACAGAGTTGCGTTGCAGAGAGGTGAAAAAGGTGCGTGGCCTCGGAATGCCTCTCTGCAACTCAGCTCTGTGGTCCTAACTGTAGGTACCTGGGGGCTAGTTGGGCCCCAGGGACCCTCAGGATTCAAGGGGACTTAATCCCGCAACTTAAAACGCGCCATGGGGCGCGTTTGCACACATGTCACCTCAGGCCCCCTCCCTTCACCACTGTGCAAACGCGCACTGGCTCTGGTTAGTCAGAGTCAGTTACCACCAGTACCCGTCTGAAAAAGTTGTGGGCACAGGATGATTTTGCAACAAGGCCTCTTTCTGCTCCTCTGTTGGTTCTTTCTGCACATCTTTTGCTTCTTTCTGTGCGTTTTTTCTTCTTTCTTCACATGTCCTACCTCTGTTGGCATAGTTAGAAACTAGCATTTAAAAAACCTTTGAAATTCACTTAAAAATCATAGGTTTCAGGCACGTTATAGTTAGAAATTAGCATTTAAAAAACCTTTGAAATTCACTGAAAAAACCATAGGTTTCAGGCACGTTATAGTTAGAAATTAGCATTTAAAAAACCTTTGAAATTCACTGAAAAAACCATAGGTTTCAGGCACGTTATAGTTAGAAATTAGCATTTAAAAACCTTTGAAATTCACTGAAAAAACCATAGGTTTCAGACACGTTATAGTTAGAAATTAGCATTTAAAAAACCTTTGAAATTCACTGAAAAAACCATAGGTTTTAGGGACAGTTATAGTTAGTTGGACATTGCACTCGTACAAAACCCGTGAAATTCCCCTGTTATAGTTAGTTCAGCTAACTATAACTCGCGCCCACAATGCACTGCTGATGACGTCACATATTACATCACTCATGACATGGTCAGTGACATCACTGATGACATCACTGATGACATCTCAAATGACATCACTGATGACATCATCCATGTGATAATTTCATGCATCTTCTCACACCCTAATATAACTTTTGATACACCCACTCTAAATTACAGACTGCCATTCTCAAAACCATAGACACTCCAACACCAAAAACTACATACCCACTCACTGATTCTTAGGTCTACACACACATCCACTCACTCACCTGTACAGTCACTCATACTTACAGTCACTCAGTACAGGACTATCATATGCACTCATACACCTATATAAACACTCACACACCGCCACTCATCCATAGAGGTACTCACACACCTAGTCAGTCATGCAAAAAATTAATCACACACCCATTTACTCACCTATACAGTTATACACACACCAGCTCACTTACTCATACAAATACTAGCACATTCTTACGCTCTTATACAATAACTGATACAAGCACACACGCATCCATACAGCCACTCTCACACTAACACACTCTCACTTATAGCCATTTAAATACTCTAACACACATATATACTGCCTTTTACATATGTAGTTACTTGCACATGTACCACTGAGATATACATTCACTCACTAACACACCCATACACACACTCACCCACCCAAGCAGTCCATCACAGATGCACTCTTGAAATCATGCACCCAGTGAATCACCCACTCACACATCTATGTATAGAGTCACACACACCCCACCCACACAAACACTCAGGCAGCCATACAGATACTCAGAGAACCAATCAATAACCCATATAGACACTCATGTAGCTATTCGCAAATCCATGCATCCACTTACACATCAACAAACAGACGGATACAGACATTCACACAATTTAGTCACTAACCCATGCATTCAGTAAGATACGTTTAATCACTCACTTGTAGAGTCAGTCACTCACGTACTAAATCATCCATTCAGACACTTATACACCCACTCATTCTTCAATACGCCTTTCCCTATATATATTAAACATATTTAAACTTTACAGAAACACACAGTCACTGGATGATGTCATCAGTGATGTCATCAGTGATGTCATTTGAGATGTCATCAGTGATGTCATCAGTGATGTCACTGACCATGTCATGAGTGATGTAATATGTGACGTCATCAGCAGTGCATTGCGGGGCGCGAGTTATAGTTAGCTGAACTAACTATAACAGGGGAATTTCACGGGTTTTGTACGAGTGCAATGTCCAACTAACTATAACTGTCCCTAAAACCTATGGTTTTTTCAGTGAATTTCAAAGGTTTTTTAAATGCTAATTTCTAACTATAACGTGTCTGAAACCTATGGTTTTTTCAGTGAATATATATATATATATATATATATATATATATATATATATATATAGGAGCCAACATACAACCCTGTTTGAGTTTAAATTTGAAACAAAAGGCTTAGGTCTCCCTCTTGAAGCACTTGGTTTCATGTAGAAGTAGGCAGAGCTATGGTTAAACATTAAAAAAAGTCTCAGGGATACCTATATTTTACAATTTCTTCATAAATTTGTCTGTCCCCCCTGTCAAATGCCGTAATAAAATCTATAAAAGCAGTATATACAAATTGACAATGAGTGAAGAAATATTTTTTCAGTGACTATTTGTAACATAGCTATATTATCCAGGGGACTACAGTTTTCCTGAAACCAGCTTGCTCCATTGGGATTATCTTCCCTTCTGTCACCCAATCCTGCAGATGTTCACAAATGCTGTTAGCAAAGCTTTCCCCAACAGAATCAAGTATCTGTCTATAACTGTTTGGGGATTTACGAGGGCCATTCTTATGAAGGGGCACAATAATACTACCAATCCAGGTTGTTGGGATTCCATTGTGGTGGTAACAAAAGCTAAATAGAGGTGTTAGAGATATAGACCAAAGTGAAGCTTCCTTCATTATCACCGAAATTAGCATCTCATTGGGTCCCATTGCCCCCGATGATCTTGCACCTTGAATAAAGCATTCAATTTGTTTTGTTGAAGGGTGATTAAAAAACAAAATTATTGGCTGCTGGGGGAGCACCAAGTATAAATGCAGAATCAGGAACATCAAGGTTTGGAGCATATAATTTAGTTATATAATGCATCTAATCCCCTTCTTTAATTAGTATAGGCATTGATCTCACCCTATTACTACAACCATCCACAACAATCATCCTAATTTATTTCATATCACTGCCTCCTGAAAAGCTATTCAGCTCAGCTGATAATATACATTCTTCTGGGAAGCTTTCAGTCTTGCCCTTCTTCATTTAAAAAAACTAATTAATTTCTTCCTTTCAGCAGAAAAAATGGAAACTGTCTTCAGAATAACCTCCCTATTTAGGGAGCGATTAAGGGAAGACGATTACCTTGGTTGTTTTATAATACCTGGGGATTCGGCTTACCTAAGAAGGACTTCATATGACTCTCAAATTGTGTGAGAGGGTCTTGTTGCAAAGCTTCTAAATTGACAGTAATGGTTTTAAGCTTATCCTTTAAATCATCTATTTTTGCAGGTCTCAAATACTTTCTCCCATTAGACCTATTCAATTTTACATTTTCTCCCTTAATTTTCATGAGCATACTCCTACTAATGGGAAGTCTACACAAAAAGGAGAGTATCTTAGTATCATTAAAGTTATTATCAATTATGTTTTGATCAGAATTCAGGGGGAAGGAAGAATAGATGGTAGAAGTACCTTTGATTCAGGTGTGAGTATATTTATTAGGAATATCATTATCAATTCTTCCATTCATGATCAGACAATCAGAGTTTCTAAAATACTCCAAAAGTATATTACCACTGGAGTCCATTTTCACTTTATCTGGAAATATTGCAGGGGCATATTAAAAGCCTCCTCCTTATCGGTGTCCACAAAAACTCTTAGGGGCCAATTCACAGAACTAATCTGAGATAAAATCCTAAACTTACTACTTTTGGTATTCACAGAAGGCATTTAGTAGTAGTACAGTTAGGACTCCTAACTTTACTACTACTAAATGCCTTTTGTTGAATACCGAAAGTCGTAAAGTTAGGATTTTGTCTCAGTTTAGTAGCAGTAAAGTTAGGAGTCCTATCTTTACTACTACTAAATGCCTTCTGTGAATACCAAAAGTATTAAGTTTAGGATTCTATCTCAGCTTAGTTCTGTGAATCGGCCCCTCAGTGTTTGACTGGACACCTTTGCATTCAGGTCACCCACCAAAACTACATTTTACAATTTGCCAGTTCAACAATCTCCAATAGAAATTAAAAAAACAATTTAACGAGGGGAGTAAAAGATGCCCCATTAGGGATATACATTTACTACGAGGAGAGAGTAATCATCAGACTCCTGGTCAAAGTTTATGCATATCTTTATACATTGAGCTAAAAATGAAGTGTGGGGATACAAACTGTATGCTTATACAAACTTTTTTGATAATGAAATTGCTATACCCCCACATTCCTGGCTCCTCTTAGAGGGAGACGCAGGACAACTGAAAACATAAAAATTATCCACTTGGAAATCTCTGGTCTGGCCAAGATTCCTGGATAAACATAATATCGGCGTCGAGGTTACACTCCAGAGCTACTGTTTTAGCATCAACTGAAAAACCACCCATAGTCTGAACAATCACTCACAAATTGATCACCTTCATTGGAGGTTCCCGGTGGGTGATTATAATTTTTAGCACCTGCCAACCAATCCATTGACCAGCATCTTCTTCGCTGGGCACCCTTCTAGCTTTACCTTGACCGAAAAAAGATACTCACCTTCCACCTTCTCCCACCAAAACCACCATATTTCCTCCCTTCCTCCACGTAGCATTTATAGAAACATCACCTTCCTCAAACTCTCCACATGGGTCAAAATCTCAGAAAATCTGTTGCAAATAGTTTGACATACTTTTCCTGGGAAGATAAGGAACAACATCAATACCCCAATAGAGGAAATAATCCCATTTTAGTAAGATCAAATTTACAACAACTGTTCAGGTAAATGTGACTCTCTTCTAATTCTCCTGGCAGGGTGTAAAATTTCAACTTGTACTTTTCACTACTACGTATCATCATTTTCAAATGTCTGACAAATAGTCAGTCAGTCAAAAATCTTTATTACGATTTAAAATCACGAAAGATAATACATAGTACATAGAGATGAGAATTTATAAAATGTAGACATATTTGAACATAAAAGTAGTTTATACAAATCTCGATCAAAGCTTCTTAATAAAATTCATAGTTATATAATAAATAGCTAAAAAAAATAAAAAACACTGAAATAAACTCCGGCAAAACTGCCACCTAAGATGACCAAATTTCCTAGATTCGGCATACAAATCAATTTAAGTTCATTCTGTATTAATACAGAAATGTGCATAATGCAATGAACAATTGCCCAAAACTAGGGAGCATGAAACATTTACCTAAGGCTCCTCTCTTTCAAACGAATCACCCACACCCAGCCCAAGTACTTAGCGACAGCGATCACTATGGACTCTTTGGTAGATGTTTTTAGGATCCTAAGTGCCTCGCTGCTCGACCTGGTCCCCAAATTTAGACATAAAGGTTTCAACCATCTGAACCTAGGATTTCTATAGGCTGGGCAAACAAACAGAATGTGTGCCAGTGATTCGGTAAAGTTGGGACAAAATGAACAGTTGCTACTAGTCATGCTACGCCATTTGCTGGTAAATACATTAATAGGAAGTGAGCCCACCCTAAACTGATGATACAGTTTCCTATCTTTGGGGGTGGTGATTAAATCCCAGTACCCTTCGTATTCCACTTCATGCTTTATCTCAAGAAAATCTCTGGATAATGACGGGCCAGTTAGAGCAGCAAACCGCTTCATAGCTAGCGAGTTCCAATATGCTGCTTTAAAATCATTCTTAGCTGGAAATACACTGTCGGCGGGGGATGCCCATAAACTGCTCATCCCCATCTCACAAAGAGTGGCTTTTACTCGCCTTAGCCACGGAATGTTGCTCATGCCGTCGGCCTCCCTAACTTCTAGGAAAGCCTGGGCATAGTGGGAAAGCTCCGGGGTGACCCAGAGTCTTCTCCAGTATGCCACTGGCCTAAAGTGTGCCACATCCTCAATTGAATAGCAACCCAAATCTAGAAATAAGGGTAATAACGGGGTGGACTGTGGGAGGCCAATTAATGACCTCAAAAATTTATTTTGAGCTTTCACTATGGGGTCTAGATCGGCATAACCCCACAGTTCAGCCCCATACAAAATCGAAGCGCTAATTTTTGAGGAATAAATTTTTAGTGCAGGAGCAATTGGTTTAGTGTATGATGATCGCTGCTCCTTCAACAAGGCACCTGAGAGTTGGGCATGTTTGACAGAGAGCAAATCTATCTGTGGCTTCCAACTAAGTTTGCTGCCAATAGTTACCCCCAGATAAGTAAAATTCTGTGTTTGTTCCAGGATACCTTCCTTCATTCCGACTCTACCCCTGATATTCCTATGTTTGTGTAGGACCATATATTTTGTTTTATCTACATTCACTACGAGATCGTGGTCCTGACAGAACTCCTCAAATCTCGAAAGGGCACACTGTAGGCCCTTTCGTGTCTTGGAGAATACAAGGGTGTCGTCTGCAAACATAAGCAACGGGATCTTCATCCCTGCTAGAATGGGTGCATCCGTGGGATAATTATGAAAATACTGAACCACCCCATTGATGTATAATGAGAAGAGAGTTGGTGCTAGAATGCACCCCTGTCGAACCCCCTTCTCTACAGGAAATTTTTGGGTGGTGCTCCCCTGCGCATCCCATCTCACCTGCGCATAGTTGGCATCATGTAACTTGACCAGAAAAGCCAGAATTTCTAATGGCATACCTAATTCCAAAAATGATCGCCACATTTTAGTACGGGGTACAAGGTCAAAAGCCGACTTAAGGTCGACAAAGGCTGCATAAATTGTACCTCCCCCTAGCACTACTGTACGCCAATAAATCAGAATGAACCTGAACACCTGATCAATGGTGCTGGTACAAGAGCGGAAACCCGCCTGGAGTGGAGACAAGATGTCATATTCCTCAATCCAGGCCTGGATTCTGCTCAGTACCAACCTAGCCGAAACTTTTTGTATACAATCAATAAGGCTTATCGGCCTATAGTTGCCTGGTTGAGAGCGATCCCCTTTCTTGTAGATAGGGAGTATTTCTTCTCCTAACCAAGTACCGGGCATGGGTGCTCCACTTGCTATGGCGTTCACAAGGAGCTGGATATAGAATGCCCAGTTAGGTATGTCATAAAGGAACAGATCCACGGGGATGCAGTCAGGCCCAGGCGCCCTGCCTCTTGGGACTGAGAGTAAGGCATTTTCCACCTCTTTCTTGGTAAAGTGCAAGATGGAAATAGGAGGTAGCATATCAAAAAGATCTTGTACCTCCTCAGGGAGTGCAAACTGGGCTTTAAAGTGCGATACTCACTGGTCTGGGGCTACATAATTCACAGGCACCTTACTAGGTGCACCACTGCCCCATTTCACCAAATGCCAGAAGGTAGTCATGTTTCTCCCCGAGCATGCCTTAAGCAGTTCGGCCCAGTGTTGTTCATCCCAGTCCCTTTTAGCTCGGTATTGGACCGCCTTATATTCAGCCCTTGCCCTTCGTATATCATCCCTATTCTTTGACCTGATTGCCCTAGCTAGGGTTCTATAGGCCGTTCGACACGAATTATCATACCAGGCGGCCGCCTTAAATCCCGAGTGTTTCAGGGGATTTTTGGTTTTAGAAATAAAAAAACCTTTAAGCTGGTTAAATAGTTCCCCATGGACCTGCACGACTATAGAGTTAAGCTCTTCCTGAGTAGCGCATGTCTGTAACGTACCCAGTGCATTAACCACCAAAATACTCATTTGCTTTAGGTGCTCTTCTTTTTTAATCACATTTGACCATTTAACTCTCCTGGCATCATTTGTCAGTAGTGCCTCCACATAATCGATTCGTGGTGCCAGACTAACACCATGAGGAGTACATGCAGGATGCAAGGAGAGCACTGGCGGGTTATGGTCACTCTCAGTACGTTCACAGACCACCATGTCTATTAGGTTGGACCAGAATTCCTTATTAAGCAAGATAAAATCAATGCGACTACTGCGCAGCCCAATGCTAAAGGTGTGCGAGCCCTGCTTATCTGAGGCTGTTCTCCCGTTAACAGCCCTGACTCCCTGTTCCATGCAAAACACCTTTAATTGCAGGGCAGCCCCTGTCCATTTTTTAATTGGAGAAAGATCCAAAGGTGGAATAAACCACTGAGCATCCTCCTCTGCATTGAGATTTACATCGTTAAGGTCCAGGGGTTCGAAAGTACAGTTAAAATCACCAGCTATTATCAAATTATTATCACCTCTATGTTCTGTTAAGAACATATCTAAAAAATCTACAGTGGGAGAAGCTTTCCCGCCTTGCACACCCCTTGCATAGACATAGATAAGCAGCAAGTCGGGTACATTTACCTGCTGTATCCTAATTATAAGAATGTCCCTGCAATTGATGTGCAGCTCCTCCACCCTATAATGATTAGATTGTCTAACCCAAGTTGTAAGCCCCCCCCTTGGTCTACCACGCTGTCCCCCTTCCGCTACCTTTGAAAAATTTAAGTAGCCCTGGCGATGTACATGGTCCATAGCCCAGATTTCTTGAAAGGTCAGTATATCATGGCCCTCGATAAAGATGGACCAATCTACTGAAGCAGTTTTTTGTAAGAGCCCAGCTATGTTCCAAGAGGCTAATTTAAGTCCTACAACGGGGCCGGGATTGTAGCTACTACCTGGCGAGTGGCAGAGGCTGCATGCCTCCACTGAGCCAGTTACCCCTACATACGGATGGATACCAATAGGTATCGAGCTACACAACCCTGCCTCGCCTGTCCTGTTTGCAACCAGAGCATTATCACAAATTTGACCGTTCGGGGTAGTTGGTGAGAAACCTCCTAGGTTATTAGAACCTGATACCCGACCACCCTCACCCAACTCAACCATTGGAGGGAAAACTGTAATGTTACTAGTGAGCGGACCAAGTCAATCTATATCCTCCAGGTTAGAAAAAAGGTCAAATCTGTTATGCGTTGGAACTGCATAGTCATAGGGGCCTGGAACCAGGTCTACTTCCCTTAAACCATCCCTTCCTCTTACGTGGGCTGGAAATATACGATAGAAGAAACCTAACAGCAAAATGTTAATGTTGTCCCTGCTAAGGTGCCCGGACCCTGCCCTATCTAAAATAGTTTGGACTAGGCGCGGGGACCCAAAGCTCAGGACCACGCAGTCTCCCTCTAAGGGCTTTCGGAGATTTCCCAACCCACGGAATTCTACGTATCATTTTGAATTCACTGAATAGAGCGTTACCCAACCCAGTTCTAGAATTCAACAAATGAAGGGCTTTATTCTTAAGTGATGACCAATGTTCATCACCACCTGAAGGAAGCACTGGCACATTCGATAATATGACGGTATATGGAGTGGCTTCAGGTGGAAGATGAAGAGACATACTAGTACTCTCAGCCCCTCCTTGTAACAACCCTGGGGCTTGGCGCTCTACTTGTTCCCTTCTATGGGATACGTTGTCAGTTGGTATATGTATGCTCTGTGAGTTTACCATAGGAACCTTCTCTTTACTATGAGGAGGGCAACCAACCACATTAGTGGATATTCTAGTTTCGGTCGCACTTACTTGGCTTGGTACATTCGATCCCCCTAGCACACCCTCGCTCACTAAGGGGGGTGAGGAAAAAAGATGCTGCTCGATTTTGGCTAGTCTCATGTCTATGCCAGACAGCTTTAATAATAACAGGTCAAGCATGGCCAAAATTTTCTCTTCGAATTTAGTTAAAATGACAGCCTCAAAATTACTAGACACCTGTGTGTCAATGGCCTTGGTTCTTACATCTCTAACACCCGGAATGCCTGGGGCAAAACAACATTGGAACCACCCTCACTACCCGGGGCTGTCACTTTCCTTTTTGCCATTTTACATGCCTGGTGCGTGGTTTTAGGCAAGCCACGCGCCTTCCTTTTTTTATTAGTGACTTCCCCACCAGTAACTTGTATAGACCTTTGATGGCGGGTAAGTACCTTTACAGGAGGTGTGGGCGATAATGATGGAATACTAACTGCCACAGTAGACCCATTTAGTTGGAGCTCTTGTGGGATAGAACTCACTGAAAGCATACAGTCAATTGCTGTGTCCGACTCTGGTATGGGCAAAAGTGGAGGCAAGATAGCTTCAGAGGAGACTCTATATGGGTCTAAAGAGAGTCTCCTTTCTGTTAACTCAATTTCATGAATTATAACTGACTCCGCCCATGTCAAAAAGGCATCCAGCGTGCCTGCAACTCCTGGCCCCCCTCCCCCCTTACGCTTAACCTTGCTCATGCTTTCAGAATAATAACACTCAAAAACACTGCAGATAGAGATTTACAGTCACAAAAAAAAAATGCTGACCAGTTTCTGGGGAGGCCAAAGAAAGGGGGGTGGCCCAGCCCTGACTCTTCCTGGCTCAGACGGGAACACACGGGCCCGCCCTTGGCCCGGGCTTCGCCCGCGCGCGTCCCGCACCGCGGGAGCCCTGAGTCAGCTTTAAGCGCCGGCTGGCGCGAGATTGATGGGCGGCTCCTGCCGCGAGTTCGTGGTGCCCCCTGGGGCTTGCGGTCCCTGGCAGGTAGCGAGTGGCAGCAAAACAGTGGCGGTAATCAGACAGGGCGTCCCGCGCCGCGGGAGCCCTGAGGCAGCTTTAAGCGCCGGCTGGCGCGAGATTGATGGGCGGCTCCTGCCGCGAGTTCGTGGTGCCCCCTGGGGCT
Source organism: Calotriton arnoldi (assembly GCA_963921515.1). NCBI lineage: Eukaryota > Metazoa > Chordata > Amphibia > Caudata > Salamandridae > Calotriton > Calotriton arnoldi. The sequence goes on along the minus strand of CAWUFW010003324.1, from coordinate 1,844,611 downwards.
TGCGGTCCCTGGCAGGTAGCGAGTGGCAGCAAAACAGTGGCGGTAATCAGACAGGACAAATAGTTTAAATGAAGTGATCTAGTCAATGGCAATGCCTGATTACCATAAGCACACAAAGGAGGACCTGAAGAGATTTCTAGACCAGCAGGGGCGATTTCCCTTTACGGTAAACAAAAACCACAACAAAGGCCCCTGGGTCTAAATGATGTGGAGGAGTGCTGGTGTATCCTTTTTAGTGAACGGTTTCCCTCACCCACCTTAAGGTGGCATGCTTCATCATAGGGTAACCTCCTCGCATTGTGAACGTAGTCACAATGCGAGCTGCAACCCCCTCTCTGAGAGGGAGGAGCTCAGGGATGTTTCCAGTAATAGAAAGAGGTATCCTAAAACCTCTAGATTAGCAGAGTGTGGTGAGGAGTGGAAAGGAGGAAAGTGTATGTGTGATAAAACTAATCCAAGATATGTCGCCATCTTTATTAGGATGACCTTAGGTCAGAATCAAAACACACTATGACAGAAGGTTTTTCAACCTGTCATAGAAAGGTGGAGGTTGACATGTTTCAGCCTTATACCCTCCGAAGTAGTGTGGCAGCTTTCTTCAGGACCAAAGTGAAAGTTATGCAATATGGCTCATTAAGAAAACATACTAAACCATAAAATGTGTGATGGTATACAAATCCAGTGGTTACAGTGGAACGACACTCAGCCAGAGATACACTGGTGAATGTATTCCCTGAAAGAGATAAATATATCAAAAATATCATACATAGGCATAAACATTGCACTCACTCCAAATGTTCAATGAGGTATCCAGAGTCATTACTATGGATGCACAATAGACTACAAAATTATTGTCTATCACATCCAACAATATGTCGTATCATGGTATGAGTGTGTACAAATGAAGGCTTACCCGCAATGTCAGAAACTTTACAAAAATATTTCTCTACCTATATAATTTGAAATATGCTGTACGTCATAGTTTTACATTAACCGCTTTTCATTGAACCATTGCAGTATATAAACATCAATCCAAATCGTATAATCATAACAAATTTTATTATTTTTTACGTTTTTTTTGTATAGACAAATGTTCTTTATACAAAATTACATATAAAAATGAATACAATTTTTTTTAAAAGACTTTTCAGATCCCAGTGCAAGAACTCACACTCAATCACATACATACATTCTAATACTCAAACATACTCATACAACATCACCAATTATATACATCACAAATATACTACAAAATAGAGCATGGTGCGCAATCAAGTCCACCTCACCATGAAAGTCAGTATTTAGCAAAAATTGAAATAAATATATTTCATAATCTAGAGGTAAGATTGATATCAAAATAATGTCATAATTTTTAACAAGATAGAAAGGAGGATGAAAACATGGGAGGGGCAGGTCTAAAGCGCCGATGCGCGTTTCGGTGGAACCCTTTTCCTTTCTTGGGGTATCACCTTCTTCAGGGCGCAATTTAGAAGGTTTTCAATGTAAAACAAATAAGCAGTGGGACCTGTCAAGAAAACATATTGGTTTACAACAAATTTTAACTAAGAAAAAATTCTTTTTTATATTACAACAAAACACAGGCAATGGTCAAATTGAAGCGGGGCAATATTTTTAATAAATAATTAAACAAGTCAACAAAATGAAAAAAATGTTGGGAGAGGGAGACGGGAGACCAGAGACATCCAATATCAAGATAAATAAACTGTAAAGATAAATGACATAAACAACAAGACAAACATGAAAACTCATAAATACAGTTGCATTTTTGAAGCCTTACGATTACGAAGCAGACCAGTAGAATTAATTTCCAAATGCATCCAAAGTTTATGAAATTTAAAGTATATAGTCTTTAAAGGCCCGATAAAAGACCCATTGGAGAAAGCAGATATGGGTGGAATATAAAAGAACAACCAACCACAGAAATAGCCTTATATATCGCGCATCACAGCTATCTTACCGAAAAACAGATATTTTCTAGCAAAACAGCCAATATGGCTTCTTCCAGAGAAGCAGCAATCAATTTCATCAGGAGCACAGGAACTGAAGTCTATGGACTGTAGAAATTACCACTGATAGAATGGAGTGAGAAATCTATTTCGCTCAAGGCTTAGACCAAAGGGAAAACAACACGTTCCACATCGTGTAGATCCAAACAATTGGTAGCTAAAAATTTAACAAACAGACAAATAAGAAAACAGTTTTACTCAAAATATCTTAATACAAAGACCGGAAACAAATAGAGCACCTATTAGATTGATTTAGAGGATGCTAATGGGTTAACAAAGTGAGCCCGCATCACATACATAAGGGCTCCACAGATGTAAGAGATCACATTCAGATTTATAGGACAGAACAAGAGGCCAATGATAGTTACTCTAAAATGCTCAATGTTCATTTTAGAGAGCAGATATATATCACAATTCATGTCTAATGATTTAAATAGAAATAAATGATAAATCTCAGAGAAACAGGATTGAAAAGACTGTATAATAAGGCCGAAAAATAAAGATCATGCCACACACCATTAAGGTTATCCAAAGTTGAAAAGAATACCTTGCGAGTGACGATATATTAATAAGGAGTCTAGCTCCATCTGCTGGTAGTTTATAAGATGCCAAAGATCTCCTTCGCCGAGTATGAGGAAAGCTTATTTATTCCGATCTAATCGGGTTCTGAGGGATAAAAAGGATGAAGAAAAAGAATGAAAAAAGGTAGAAAGACAGAAGAAGAACGGGAGAAATAAAGAGGGGAGAAATAAAATAAATATTAATACACGAAATCTTCTCCTAATGTTTGAGTTTACAGAATTGGAAAAGCGCCTGATGGTTAAAATACCTGCTCGTAACGGTAGCTGCGATGCGCGTCTGCATCTCAATACAGCGTCCCGCTGGGAACGCGGGAAAACAGTTCAGTTGATGGGTGAGTAGATGAGGCATTTAAATAGTCCAATGGATGGTCACGTCAGTACTAATCAGGATGTAAACGACACCGGTGGAGCAGAATATTTGGAAAGTTTTTAAAGGAAAACGGTCCTGCTGATCGAGATAGTATTGACAGATTTAAAAGAGAACGCCCTCCTAGTACATCGCGCAAGCATGCGATGGAAGTTGAATAGCAAGCTGTCACCAGAAATATCTAAATGGCATGTGCCATTAGATAGACAGACCTAATGATTTCGATACAGGATGTCGAGCAGTCGCGGTCCGTGTAGGAGTGCCGGCCGGGCGGTGACGTGGGGTGGGGGAGGGGCAGGGTGGGGGGTAGCAAAGTACGGATTACGGACCAATACAGGTAAGTAAACATTTAAATCAATAAAACGAATTTTGTTGTGAGCGCTGCAACGCCAAATGCGATGCCGTGCGCGCAACGAAATTCGTTCTATTGATTTAAATGTTTACTTACCTGTATTGGTCCGTAATCCGTACTTTGCTACCCCCCACCCTGCCCCTCCCCCGCCCCACGTCACCGCCCGGCCGGCACTCCTACACGGACCGCGACTGATGTCGAGACACACTTGATCAGAAGTCACAAAAGTCAACATGCGTGAAACACCGGACATCAGGTGGATGCATGGGAAGAATCAGGGATACCAGGTAAAATTAAAAGTAGTACAAAAGAATATATAACTAGGAAAGGCAAAAATAACATTCTAGCATAGAATTTCGTCCCATTTAAAGTCTTAAAAAAGAGCATTTTCCCACGGTAGTGATTCATTTAATCCCCTTTCCTTGGAGTCCAGAAAGAATATCCAAAAAACTTCTCGTTTTTTGCGTATGCTGGTACTGTTTAACCCTTGCTGGGGGCGAATTTTCTCAAGGATGGTCCAACGTAAATCCTCTTCTGTATGTTTGGCTTCCTCCCAATGTCTGACCAGAGGTGCCGTGATATTGTGCCTTCTTATGTTTGATTTATGTTCTCCCAGTCTAATCCTGCATTCCCTGGATGTTTCTCCAATGTAGGGTAAATTGCAGGGACAAAGGATAACATAAATGCAGTTGGCAGACCTGCAATTCGTCATTTCTCTAAGTACGATTTTATGATTATTGACACAGATTTGATCACTTACGATGGCATGGGCACATGCATGGCATGTCCCACACTGATGATTTCCATAGATAGGGCAACTGCCTGTGATGGATTTTTGGACCAATCCTTTGGATTCGGGAATCTTGGCACTGACCAATAGATTACTCAAGTTTTTATTACGTCGGAATGCAAAAAGAGGTTTAGGCATCCGTGTGGTTTGGCAGTCCAGATTAAGCAGATGCCATTGAGACTTCACAATCTGTCTGATTTTATTGTCAATAGATGAATGTTTCGTGACACAGACTAATTTGTCAGTTTGTTCTTGTTGTCTAGGTAAGAACATCGAGTCACGGTTATAAAAACGTGCTCGTTTAAATGCGTCTCTTATCATCCTGTATGGATACCCTCTTTGCAGGAATTTCTGTTTCGTGAGTTCTGCATGATGCAGATAATCCTTGATGGTAGTACAGTTTCTACGTAGACGTAGAAACTGACTAAAAGGGATTCCATCTTTTTGACTTCTCGGGTGGAAGCTTGTGAAGTGAAGGAGGGTATTTTTGGCAGTGGGTTTGATGTATAGGGACACCATCAGTTTTTGGTCCTGGTGCCCCACCCACACATCCAAAAACTCCAGTTTGTGTGTGCTTGTATGTGCTGTAAATCTAAGATTGTTATCCGCAGCATTGATCCACACAACTGCATTTATGTTATCCTTTGTCCCTGCAATTTACCCTACATTGGAGAAACATCCAGGGAATGCAGCATTAGACTGGGAGAACATAAATCAAACATAAGAAGGCACAATATCACGGCACCTCTGGTCAGACATTGGGAGAAAGCCAAACATACAGAAGAGGATTTACGTTGGACTATCCTTGAGAAAATTCGCCCCCAGCAAGGGTTAAACAGTACCAACATAAGCAAAAAACGAGAAGTTTTTGGGATATTCTTTCTGGACTCCAAGGAAAGGGGATTAAATGAATCACTACCGTGGGAAAATGCTATTTTTTAAGACTTTAAATGGGACGAAATTCTATGCTAGAATGTTATTTTTGCCTTTCCTAGTTATATATTCTTTTGTACTGCTTTTGATTTTACCTGGTATCCCTGATTCTTCCCATGCATCCACCTGATGTCCGGTGTTTCACGCATGTTGACTTTTGTGACTTCTGATCAAGTGTGTCTCGACATCCTGTATCGAAATCATTAGGTCTGTCTATCTAATGGCACATGCCATTTAGATATTTCTGGCGACAGCTTGCTATTCAACTTCTATCGCATGCTTGCGCGATATACTAGGAGGGCGTTTCTCTTTTAAATCTGTCCATACTATCTCGATCAGCAGGACCGTTTTCCTTTAAAAACTTTCCAACTATTCTGCTCCACCGGTGTTGTTTACGTCCTGATTAGTAATGACGTGACCATCCATTGGACTATTTAAATGCCTCATCTACTCACCCATCAACTGAACTGTTTTCCTGCGTTCCCAGCGGGACGCTGTATTGAGATGCAGACGCGCATCGCAGCTACCGTTACAAGCAGGTATTTTAACCATCAGGCGCTTTTCCAATTCTGTAAACTCAAGCATTAGGAGAGGATTTCGTGTATTAATATTTATTTTATTTCTCCCGTCTTTATTTCTCCCGTTCTTCTTCTGTCTTTCTACCTTTTTTCATTCTTTTTCTTCATCCTTTTTATCCCTCAGAACCCGATTAGATAGGAATAAATAAGCTTTTCTCATACTCGGCGAAGGAGATCTTCGGCATCTTATAAACTACCAGCAGATGGAGCTAGACTCCTTATTAATATATCGTCACTCGCAAGGTATTCTTTTCAACTTTGGATAACCTTAATGGTGTGTGGCATGATCTTTATTTTTCGGCCTTATTATACAGTCTTTTCAATCCTGTTTCTCTGAGATTTATCATTTATTTCTATTTAAATCATTAGACATGGATTGCGATATATATCTGCTCTCTAAAATGAACATTGAGCATTTTAGAGTAACTATCATTGGCCTCTTGTTCTGTCCTATAAATCTGAATGTGATCTCTTACATCTGTGGAGCCCTTATGTATGTGATGCGGGCTCACTTTGTTAACCCATTAGCATCCTCTAAATCAATCTAATAGGTGCTCTATTTGTTTCCGGTCTTTGTATTAAGATATTTTGAGTAAAACTGTTTTCTTATTTGTCTGTTTGTTAAATTTTTAGCTACCAATTGTTTGGATCTACACGATGTGGAACGTGTTGTTTTCCCTTTGGTCTAAGCCTTGAGCGAAATAGATTTCTCACTCCATTCTATCAGTGGTAATTTCTACAGTCCATAGACTTCAGTTCCTGTGCTCCTGATGAAATTGATTGCTGCTTCTCTGGAAGAAGCCATATTGGCTGTTTTGCTAGAAAATATCTGTTTTTCGGTAAGATAGCTGTGATGCGCGATATATAAGGCTATTTCTGTGGTTGGTTGTTCTTTTATATTCCACCCATATCTGCTTTCTCCAATGGGTCTTTTATCGGGCCTTTAAAGACTATATACTTTAAATTTCATAAACTTTGGATGCATTAGGAAATTAATTCTACTGGTCTGCTTCGTAATCGTAAGGCTTCAAAAATGCAACTGTATTTATGAGTTTTCATGTTTGTCTTGTTGTTTATGTCATTTATCTTTACAGTTTATTTATCTTGATATTGGATGTCTCTGGTCTCTTGTCTCCCAACTTTTTTTTCATTTTGTTGACTTGTTTAATTATTTATTAAAAATATTGCCCGCTTCAATTTGACCATTGCCTGTGTTTTGTTGTAATATAAAAAAGAATTTTTTCTTAGTTAAAATTTGTTGTAAAACAATATGTTTTCTTGACAGGTCCCACTGCTTATTTGTTTTACATTGAAAACCTTCTAAATTGCGTCCTGAAGAAGGTGATACCCCAAGAAAGGAAAAGGGTTCCACCGAAACGCGCGTCGGCGCTTTAGACCTGCCCCTCCCATGTTTTCATCCTCCTTTCTATCTTGTTAAAAATGATGACATTATTTTGATATCAATCTTACCTTTAGATTATGAAATATATTTATTTCAATTTTTGCTAAATACTGACTTTCATGGTGAGGTGGACTTGATTGCGCACCATGCTCTATTTTGTAGTATATTTGTGATGTATATAATTGGTGATGTTGTATGAGTATGTTTGAGTATTAGAATGTATGTATGTGATTGAGTGTGAGTTCTTGCAATGGGATCTGAAAAGTCTTTTTAAAAAAATTGTATTCATTTTTATATGTAATTTTGTATAAAGAACATTTGTCTATACAAAAAAAACGTAAAAAATAAAATTTGTTATGATTATACGATTTGGATTGATGTTTACATACTGCAATGGTTCAATGAAAAGCGGTTAATGTAAAACTATGACGTACAGCATATTTCAAATTATATAGGTAGAGAAATATTTTTGTAAAGTTTTTGGCTCTTTTCCCCTGTTTCTCTACCTACATCTATCTCAGAGGTCCCCTTATTTAGTGGTTACCCGCAATGTCAGGTAATCAGTGTCACCTTAACCTCTGCACAAACTCGAGGTAGCATTTGAGTCCCACGAGCGGAAGAAAAGATGGAATCTCAGTGAAAGTGATTCATCCAAAGTGGTATGTAAAATAATGTAAACAGTTGACTCAAGTGTGTATTCAGAAGAACAAAGGGAATAAGGTACCCTGTGAATTATGCCTATGGTGTAAAACTCAGTGGGGGAAGAAACGTTTGTCAGAGCACACGACAGGTGTGTGTTAGATAAAAGAATAAAAACTATGCTTAGGCTATGGATTTCTGGTTGAGTGGCGTTCCACTCCAACCACTGGATTTCTATATCATCACACTTTTTATGGGTTAGTACATTTTCCGCTATGAGCGATAATACACAACTTTCACTTTGGTCCTGAAGAAAGCTGCCACACCTCTTCGGAGAGTATAAGGCTGAAACATGTCAACCTCCACCTTTCTGAGACAGGTTGAATAACCTCCTGTCGTAGTGCGCTTTAATCCTGACCTAAGGACATCCTAATAAAGATATTGATGCACTTTGGAGTTAGTTTTATCTCACATACACTTTCCTCTTTTCCACTCCTCACCACACCCTGCTCATCTACAGGTTTTAGGATACCTCTTTCGAACATTGAAAACATCCCTGAGCACCTCCCTCTCAGAGAGGGGGTTGTGGCCCGCATTGTGACTAGGTTCATAATGCGAGGAGGTTACCGTATGATGAAGCATGCCACCTTCGGGTAGGTGAGGGAAACCATCCTTTAAAAGGGACTCACCAGCACTCCTACTCATCATTTAGACCAGGGGGGCCTTTGCTATGGTTTTTGTTTTAATACCTGATTACCAAACAAGATAATAAAATTGAACTTAGATGATATGTTAGCAACTTTTTGTACAGATGGATACTTCAAACATTTTGCCATTCGAAAAACACTTTAGCTTCTGGAATTATTTACACTGGAAGAGAGCAAACAAGTATCTCTCTTCGTCAGGTTCGAACTGCCAAATTTCAGGAAAGAGCTAATACATCGACATTCCTCAACAAAAGGAGAATCCATACATGAAGCTCAAAGATCCATAGCTATCTATGGTATGACAGAAACACTTTCATTCGTAGATTTCTGGAAGGTCTCTGAAATCACAACTAGGGTAAAACGTAATCTCCTCGCCCACTTTTTAATATGCCTTTGCCATTTTTTCACAGACACCGATTTCACAAATGTTTTATCAGAGGTGTCCTCCGCAGATCCCTTTACATTTTGATTGTTTCACTTTCTTGAGAAATTGGATAAAGGAAGTCTTTAAGATCAGATCCCTCAGGCTTGACCTTACACTTTACTCCACTTTTCAGAACAGAGGGTTAACAGCTTGTGTCCCAGTATCTCTAAACTTTCGTTGAGAAACATAGGCTTGCTCTTGGGAAACCTCATTAGATGAACCATTGCCACACATCCTACCACTGGTTACTGGCACAGGTGGATCAGAATCACAAGGCTCCTCCTTTCCGGCTAACTCAGAAAGAGCAACTAAGATATAGGCCGCCTAATTTGCAGATTTTTTTAGAAGACTGAGAATAGATGAAGGCATTTGTTCCATATAATGCAAAGATTCATAATATTGCACATAGTTAGTTACCAGGCAGATTGTCAGAGACATGTAGATCAATAACTGGGGTGCCTGATAGCTCAGAGCCTGTAAGTGAATTTAAGCTTGTCGTACTCCTAAACAATTTAATTGACATTTGTTTGTTTAATTGAAGGAATAGCATGCTACTGATCCAATGTTTTCTTCAATACAGCTTTGTTAAAATCAACATCAATATCAGGGAGCGTAAAATCTTTGGACGAGGGAATCATGTCACCACCTTCGAGTGCAGATGTTTTAAACATAGTGGATTCCTTATTTGATGACTAATCGTTTAGGTTTTTACAAACTAAAATTTGCACACAATTTGTAGCCTGCTGAACAATAGCTGGCACAGGCATTAGAGCGGTGCCTGATTCTTCCTCCGCTTGAGAAAAATAAGGTGGAACAGGTGCAGTTCCTTTCAAGGCATTAAAGTGGAGGGTCTTATTGTGGGGTGGATTGGATGTAGTCTTTCTACATGATCTCCTAGAGATTGTTGTCCCAGAATGGAACTTACTTTCTGTCATTATAAAAAGGAAGAAAGGGAAAGGTGGGGTGGGTAAACAGCGCTCCTTCAATATAAAGAGAAGAAAAATAATAAACTGGGTTTTACCACTGACCCCTCCCAAGGCCACCTTCCGTAGCACACTCACCCCTCAGCACAAAGACAAATGGCTCGCAGCCTTTGGGGACCAGAGTAGGCACTTGAGCCCAACTGCTCACAACAAGATCAAGACAATTGACACAGTGAAAGGTATGAAGATATAAACTTTGGAGCAGGCTCAAAATGAAATTGGAGTTTGGAGAGTTTGAAGAATCTATGGTAGAGGACCTGATATTTGTCCACCTGCAAATATGGTGTCGCACAGGGAGTAGTAATACCAACTGAAGATGGAGGGTCATTGCAGCCACACTGCTCCTCTGACAAATGTGTACCATCCCTATGACATGCAGAGCGAGACCAGCGGATCAGAAGACATGTAATGATGCATGCCCCTGAAGCAGGTGGGAGAGCCCTGGGGCACAGGAGCACTGGAGTGACGAGCAGAGTGTGACAAAAACCGGCCCGTCCAGTGAGGAGCTTAGTCCAATAAGAGTAGGCAGCGACAAACCAACACCAGAAAAGAGAAAGGTGCGAACGTGGCTGCAGATCTTCCTGCCACTCCACCACTCCGGTGGAGCCTGAGGGATCCAGGCTCACTCTTCCGCCTCGCTCCTCTTCATGCCAGTCCACTTGCCAGCTCTGCAGTTCCTCGCAGGTGCCCCTGTTTCTAACTCCTTGCTTGCCCCGCTCCTCCATGTCTTCTGGCTCTTTGCAGCAGAGCAGTGGTCACATAACTTAGCTCAGGCAGTATCTCTCTAACAGGGGCGTATCTTCGGGGGAGTCTGGGGTGTTACACATCCCTTTAAAATGTATTCTGTTTTAAACAGTTGGATACAAGTCCTTTTGGTCTAGTATGGTGAAGTGTCTGTTGGATTTCAGCTGGGAATTTTACATGGCCACACTGACTAAAATACACACACGCACCTACTCTCTCTCGTCTCTGTTTTGAAGGCCTTAAAACACAACACATTTCTAACTAATCAGCATCTTTCAAGTGTCCCTAACAATATGCCCTCCTCTCTCTTTCCACTGCCTCTTAAGACCCCCTCATGTCCTGCTTCTCCTATAATGTGTTTTAACAAGATATCCCAGCATGATTGTTGGGGAATCTGAAGCTCATCCCCTCCCGATCTTGTAGACCAAGCTACACCCCTGCCCTTTAAGCAGTGGTATTATAACAGGAGAGAGAGAGTGAACTGCTTCTGCCTTTGATAGAACATAGGAATACTTTCATAAGCAGAATACAGGAGTAATGCAAATTCTTCTATATTTTACCATTTGTACTTCAGTTTCTATTTGAGCTATCCATTAATGTGAAAATAGGAAGTTCCTAATTTCCTCTGCTGGGGACGTGGTGGGGTTCAGTACCAGACCCTTATCTGTCCAGATAACTGAGTGCTCACATTGTCAGGCTGGTGCAGAAAAGCAGTGAGCTATGCTGACTTCGACATGCTCCAGTGTAATTCCTACCATCCTAGCAAACCCAGACTCTGTGGCATTGTGGCCAACTTGTTAGATGTATGCTTCCAATGGACTATTTGTTGCTTATTCACTAATGCAAAATGTCTGTGGGAAAAACTCTAGAGATCTTCAAAATGCTGTGAGTTGGACCAAAATGTGACAGACACCCTGTAGGAAGCTGGCTCTTTATGTGGAATATAAATAATCAACATACCGTGTAAAAGAGTCCAGGGGTTCCCTTACTAGTGGACAGACTTGCTATGCAATCCCAAAGTGCTCTATTAGGGGGTAGTGTGGTCGAGCAGCCTTAGGCTTAACCCAGAGAAGTGTGAGACATTTGTAAACACGTACAATGATTAATAAATGCCAATACGACTCAAGAATGAGATGCACACCAATTTATAAAAATAGCTAGTATCTTTCTATCTGATTAGGCATTAAAGAAAAATCAATCAGATAGGAATGTTTTCAAATATAAATTCTTTTCACTTAAAAAAGTGGACACTGCAATTTCAGAGTTCTGAAATGTTATCCCATGTAAGGAAGAACAAGTTCTACAAATAGGTACAGTACATCGACTTACAGGACCAATCTCCAGGAGTTAAGGTGAGTGGTGAGCAAGGTCCAAGGCAGCACCAAAAGTACACCACCAGTGGCACGAGGGCGGCCGGGTGCAGGGTGCAAATCAGCATCGGGGGCCCAATGCGTTTCAATGGGTAACGGTCTCAGGAACAAGATGCTGCAGGCTGTGGCTAGGAAGCCAGTGGGGCTGAACTAGCGAATGGGTTCAGGCCTTGCGATGCTCAGCGACTTGGGAATGCCTTTGGTCCTCTTCTCCAAGTCCTAGGGGCGATGGTGCAGAGGTGACTTTAGGCGTCAGGTTTATTTTACCGGAGAAGTCGCAATCCAGGTGGCCGGCGGGAAGAGGCTGCAGGCAGCTTCAGGGAGTCTGGGAGGAGTGTAACCATGATGGACTTGGGCTCTGGAGGGCTGTGGAACCTTGTTGGCACCTTTGGCCCACTTCAACTCGGCCCAGGGGCAACGGGTGCAGTGGAGGCTTCAGGTGTTGGGTTTAGGGGGTTCCGGCAGCCTCAGAATCTCCTCTTTGGAGATTCTTCTTGAACAGGTACGCTGTTCATGGGAGTCTTGAGTCTTTGTTGAAGGCAGGCAGTACTCCCAAGTTTCTGGAGTCACAGCTGCAGGATGAGTCAACTTTGGCGCAGTGTCAAGGGATGCAGACAGGCCGGCGTTGCTTGGGCCAAGTCAGGTGCTCTCTTTGGTCTTCTTCTGCTTTTGCATCTCTTTAGTGTCCACTCTCTTTTCATGTGATCAGGATCTATTTATCTGGTGCCAGGGGCTCCCCTAAATACTGAATTTAGAGGTGTTAGGGGAGTGTAAGGTAGTAGCCAATGGGCTACTGACCTTTGCGGTCACTGGTCACTATGCCCCCTATAATACCACTTCCTGTGGGAAGTGGGCATAACCTTGTGCCAGCATTTCTAGGTATGCCATCACCAAGATGGCTACCTTTGAAAAGTCATGCTTACCTCGCAATTAGCCTTCCTTAGGGGTAGTACTAGCCTGGGGGTGGCACCCCTACTTAAATAGCTAATATTCCCACCGGCCAAAGTACCAAGAAGCTCTGGACAGGGGGTGGCTTCCTCTCCTGTGAAGAAAGCCAGATTTGCATCAATCAATAAATTGACTTGTAAAGCGCACTAATCACCCTAGGGGTATCTACGTGCTGCATGAAGTGGAGCTACTCGAACAGCCAGGTCTTGAGGCCACTCCTGAAATTGGTGAGGGAGCTGGAGGTTCTGAGGTGGAAGGGGAGGTTTTTCCAGGCTTTGGCTGAGAGGTGAGAGAAGGACCTTGGGTGCGATGGATGCAGGAGATGGTGGCAAGGTCCTGGGAGGCAGACCATAGGTGTCTGGTGAGCTGGTGGAAGTTCAGGCGGATGTTCAGGTATTCTGGTCCTGTGTCGTGGAGGGCTTTGTAGGTGTGCGTGAGCAGTTTGAAGTGGCATCTCTAGTTGACTCGTAGCCAGGGCAGGTTACGAAGGCGGGGAATGATATGGATCGTCTGGGCAGGTTCCGGTTGATTCTTGCTGCTGCGTTCTGGATTGTTTGGAGGTGCTTGAGGAGGAGGGTGGCGATACCAGCGTAGAGGGTGTTCCCGTAGTCAAGTCGACTGGTGATGAGGACTTGAGTGACGGTTCTTCTGGTGTCAGTTGAGATTGATCTGAAGACCTTACGGAGCATCATGAAGGTGTTGAAGCAGGTGGAGGCAACTGAGTTGACCTGTTGTCTCATGGGGAGCTCGCTGTCAAGGATGATTCCGAGGTTGTGGTTATGGGTGGTGGGGGTGGGTGGGTGCTGATCCTAGGGCAGAGGGCCACCAGGAGTCGTCCCACGGTGAGGGGGGTCTTCTGAAGAGGAGAACTTCGGTTTTGTCTGTGTTGAGTTTGAGGCGTTCTGGAACTTCGCTCTGGTTGTGTCCCTGTCTTCGATGAGGGAGAGTGTGAGCTGGGTGTCGTCGGTGTAGGAGATGATGTTGAAACCGTGGCTTCGAGCAATGGGTGCCAGCGGAGTCATGTAGACATTAAACAGTGTGGGGCTGAGTGAAGAGCCCTGGGGTATGCCACAGATGATGCTCTTGGGGTCAGAGTTGTACAACGGGAGACAGATTCTCTGAGTGTGTCCGGTGAGAAAAGAGGATAGCAGCTTGAGGGCATTGCTGTAGATGCCGATGTGGTGCAGATGTGGTGAAGTCTTTGGATGAGGAGGTGGTGGGAGACAGTGTCGAAGGCCTCTGACAGTTCAAGGAGGATCAGCGTCTTCCCGGACAGGCTTTTGTTCCTGATCTCCTGAGTGCAAAAGGCTCTCACCATAGGAGGTCAAAAACTTGTCTCAAGTGGCAGGCTGGTAGAATCCAGTCACCAAGCACACCAGAGACTGGTAGGTTTTCAGGGAGCACTTCTAAGATTCCCCTTGAGTCCATGTTTTGATCAATCCAACACTGGCAAAAGTGTGGCTTTATCACGACGAGATGTTTGGTACCAAACATCCCTATTTTCAGTGAAGCCATCATGTATATGGGTAACTCGTTTTCACCAGTGTCCAGTACATGGTTTAAAATGGCTTCCCTGGTCACTTGCACTGGAAGCAATAGGGCTGACCAGCACAGGGGGCTATCTGCTCACGCAGATATGTCCTCACATATAGAATTAAGCACTCTGCCTTTGGGCTGTCAGGCCTGCTGTAGGGGTGACTTACATATATCACATGACATACAGAGATGTGCGACATAAGTTTTCATTTTTGTTTGCACCAAGACATGCAGCCCTTAATTACCCTCTTAGGTACCTCAGGCCCTAGGTACCATGGTATCATTTACTAGGGGCTTACAGAGGATCCTAAGGGTTAGCCAATTGGGGTAACAATTCTGCAGTTTTGGGAAAGAGCTCTGGCCTTGGGGACCTGGTTAGCAGGAACCCAGTGCACTTTCAGTCTAAATCACATCATGTACCAGGCAAAAAGTGGGGGCACCATGTCAAAAAGGGGCACTTTCCTACACGCCCCATCATGCCAATGTATGAAGGGGCTCATCCAAACAAGCCAAGGGCTGAAAGGGCTTAGTCATAGCCCCTCTCTCTATATTTCATGTTTTATTTTGTATGTTGTGTTAACATGCGCTTTTATAGAAATGCAAAGCTGTCTGTAGCCAGACCTAAAAAAGAGATATCCAATATAGTATACGTAGCATGCAATGCACCCCCATCAAGTAACATCCTCTCCTACCGTTTACAATACAGGTCACAACCTACACCCCCCTCCATGCAAAGGAGTCCTCACACTCATTTGCCACATGCTCAGAGCAGTTCTTAAATGTGTGTGTTAAATCCCCAGATAGAATGCTGGCTTGTAACTCCATATCCCTTCAGTTATTCCCTATTCTTAGGGCTTTAACTTGTACTTGCAGGAATTCTGTATGGATGAGGCATTAATGGAAATTCTGGCCACCTGGAATCTTCTCACAGAATTCCTTATTCCTCGTAATCTGAGTCAGGATGTTCAGTTCATGTGGTGCATGTTTATGTGTTCATGCTGTCAGATACTGGAGTATTTAGGCTCGCAGCCAGAGTTCTGAGTGGGCAAGCACCATGTGCTACATGGCAGGTGAGAAAATGCCTGACAGTCCTGGGCTGTGGGAGAACATGGTCGTTTGTGTAGAACCGTGGGAGTAGAGAGAAGCATGTGCAGCCTGAGAAGAATGACCAGATCTTTACTATCAGATTTGTTTAGCTTTTGAGAAACCACACAATGGGTGTGAGCAGCTCTTTGATGTTGTGGTCATCATAGACATTGACATGCCTAACTCTGGGGGAGGAAGATAACCTCCTACCAGCCTCAAGGCACAGTTGTTAAGGCCAGAGGTACTTGAGCTTTTCCCTATAACTCCTGGCAACAACCACTAGATCTCATGTTTCTCCCTCAATAATGGCACAGTTTCGTGTTTCTGGCAAAGGTTGGGCTGTGGGGTCACAGAGGTCTCCAGTCTCTGCTGCAACTCAGTCAGTGATCATCAATGCAGTATTTAGCCTTCAATATTTGAGCAAATAAGACAGGTTGACAGAGGCAGGGCAGTTTACCTCCTTTTTCCTTTAGATCACAGCAATTCAAGCCGTTTTGTAAGTCCTTCGAGTCATGGTCTGACTCTTATAAGGACATCCTGCTGCTTGGTTCAGTCCTTCCATTTGGGAGAGATGTTCCACTGGAAGTCAAAGGCGATGGATGATATGCCCTTATGTCACCAAAGTTTGTAGATTCTGCTCACGTCCTTCAGCCAATGATGTAATTCCTTCTTGGTTTTATTCCTCCTTTTCCAGAGGTGACCATCTGGGATGGGGAGAACATTCAGGAGAAGTTCTTTGTTCAAGTATTGGCAGAAGCTGGGAGAGCACTGAACGCCACAGGGAGACAATGGGGAAGTGGGGTGTCCAGTGCTTAATTTGAATGGTGGTTGCAGGTGGGGACCTCATCAGACTTTGGCAAGGAGCAAGAGAGAAAAACACGAAAGGGAGAAAAAGGAGGAAGAGAAAGACAAAAAATCATTGACAAAGGGAGAAAGCAGGGATGAACAAAAAATGCAAGAGTGTGATAAAGGGGCATAGAGTGTCCGGTGGTGGGTGAAAGGGGCATGAGCTGGAGTAAAGACTATGCAGCTTTAGTAACTGGCACTCCTCAACATTCTGTAGCAATAGCTGCAGGCTTTTGAGCAAAACATTTGTCCCGGCACTTATTTTCTTACACATTAAGCACTGGGGAGACAGTTATCATAAGACTATGTGTTGTACCATAGCAAGTCACCTTTTGAGGGTTATATCTACACTGGGGGAATGAGTCTGGTATATACAAACTCCTCATGTACTCCACATACATGCCACAAACACACTCTGGGAAAGTGAGGGATTGCCATGAGTATTAAATAATAACAGAGTATACAGATTTATCAAGGTGACTAGTTGACAGCCTCACCAACTTGAAACACTTGACATAAAAGTCTGTATTTCATGACGATTAATCCAAACTTTGCAAAGGTTTTCTGATTACTTTGGACACTGATATTCATCAAATCGTTACACAACCTCTTAACAATCCGAAGACTTTCAAACATCTTTCTCAGTCACCAGATAGTTCTGCTCTTCCTGCAGTAAAACCCACCAGATGCTCCTTTTCCTTGCCATTGTGTTGTGACACAATTGCACAATTATATTTTATCAGAGGCATTCGTCTGTCTTATGAATGGGATCAGGCACATATAGTACTTACGTTTCCCTCTGCTTTCTTATGTTATGGAGTGGCGTGGAGAGTCGTGGTCTGGCGTGGAGTGGTATAGAGCAGAGATGAGTTGAGTGGTGGGGAGTTAAGTGAAGCGGAGTGGAGCAGTGGCATAGAGTTGGGTGGTGTAGAGTTTTGTGGAGGGAGTAGAGTGCCTTAAGTGGAAGGGCGTGGAGTGGAAGGGCATAGGGTGGGGCAGAGTAGAGTTGAGTGGCATAGAGTGTAGTAGAGTGTCAGTGTGGAGTAGAGTGTTGTAGAGTGGAGTGGCCTAGAGTGTTGTGGAGTGGTGTAGAGCAGAGAGGAGTGGAGTAGAAGGTGTTGTGTAGAGTGGGTAGAGCAGAGTAGATTTTTGTAGAGTGGGGTAGTGTAGGAGAGTAGAATGGCATAGTGGAATAGTGTTGGAGAGCCAAGTGACGTATAGTAGAAAGGAGTGGCATAGAGTATCAGAGTGGAGTGGCATAGAGTGGAGTAGTGTGTCATAGAATAGAGTGTAGTCAAGTGGTATGGAGTTGCATAGAGCACTGTAGAGTGGAGTAGTGGAGTAGAGTGTTGTAGCGTGGAGTAGCAAAGAGTGGAATAGAGTTTAATGGAGTAGAGCATCATATCATGAGGTATCATCCAGTGTCATAGAGTGGAGGGTCATAGAGTGGACCGGAGTGAAATGGCGTAAAGTACAGTAGTGCAGAGTAGATTGGCGTACAGTGCATTAGTTTTGAGTGAAGTGGTGTAGAGTTCATTGGCATAGAGTGCAGTGACATAAAGTAGAGTGGTGCAGAATAGATTGCAATTGTGTAGAGTGGAGTGCAGTGGTGTAGAGTGTAGTGGCATAGAGTAGATCGTTTCACAGTAGAGTGAAGTTGTATGGAGTGGAGTTGTGCAGGGTAGAGTGGAGTGGAGTGGTGCAGGATAGAGTGCAGAAGTGTACAGCAGAGTGGCATAGAGTGCACTGGCATAGAGTAGAGTGGTGTAGAGTGCAGTGGCGTTGAGTGCAGTGGTGCAGAATAGATTAGAGTGGTGTGGAGTGATGCAGAGTAGAGTGGCTTAGAGTGTAGAGTGTAGTGACATAGAGTGCATTGGTATTGAGTGCAGTAGAGTGGCATAGAGTTGAGTGGTGCAGAGTAGAGTGCAGTGGTGCAGAGTGGAGTGTCATTGAGTTCAGTGGCGGAGAGTGCAGTCTTGCAGAGTGCAGTATATAACAACGACTGGCATAGCCAATAGGTCTCGCCTATGGCTTTGCCAATATATGTTAGCCATGTTGTAATTTGCGGCTGTATAACCCCACAATTCCAATGGGCCTGCTGATGGTGCCCACAACCTTTTAGGGCACTGGTGAACTCTAGGGCCCCTTTATTTCCAAGTAATATTTATATAATATTTTCACAAATGAGTGAAAAAAAACAGAGCACTCATGTATCACTTCCCCTGAAGGCACAGACACAATAAAATGCATATTACTCACCAGTGACATAGCTAAACCTTGTGCCACCCTTGGCGACCCCTGCATTTGCCATCCGTGGGGGGCGAGGGGGCTGGCAATTCCTGCGGCAGCTGCAGGTAAGTGCGGGGGGTTTGAGTCCCCCGCCCCAAAACTTCATGTCGCCCGGGGTGGACCGCCCCCCACACACCCCGCCCCCTCTTGCTACGCCACTGTTACTCGCTGCGCATCTCAAACGCTGCTCGACATTAAGAAAGGAAATTAAGGACATTAAGGAAGAAAACAATGATGATGAAGGCACGGACGCCCTCTGAAAACTTAATCTGACATTTGATCTGGTCTCTGAATTTTCAGGAAATGTGACAAGATAAGAAGCGAGACAGAAATGTTACATTTCTGACAGTGGTTGTTTGCCCTCTCTAGTGTCCCCCTTACAGCTGGGCAACCCCATGTTAACAGTCAGTGAATAAAGAAGCATAAGTTAAACTTCAATGGCCGGCCTAAAATCTCTGGATGCTAAAGATTTGAAAAGATTAAAAAATGGTTCTCCGACAATCATGGACAGCCATTTCTGAATGCTTTTGGAATACATTAGCCCTATTTACATTTTCACGGGTTTGCAGATAGCAGTCCCTGGGGAGCTTCCAGGTTCTCACAAAAAGTGAGTTTTATAAAGGAAAGCAACCTTTTAAAAAAGAAATGAAAAACACATTGTCGCACCAGCACAGGGTTGGACATGTACACTAAATAAGCCCGGGCACCTAAATAAAAGTGCACCCCATTAGCGAATTAGATAGGTACAAAAGTAGCCATTACTTGCAAATAGGGGCAGTTTAAACTTGTAAAGACATACTGTATAAATCGACAAACATATAAGAAACATTGCAGGTTACAGTCTCCTAGCTAAAATGTGATGTGGAAAATCTATAAACAATCAATCACAAATCTGTAACCAATAGGAAAGTAGGTGGACAATATAAACAAAACCAGAAAATCGAAACATTTGGGGGATGTGGGGAATGGTGTCCTCACGACAAACTTGGCCTGCAGTTCTTTATTCCAAGGTTGCTGCCCAGTGCCTTCCACCAGGCTCCATGAAAGAGCTATATATGACAAAGAGTACATGTCAACAACTGCCCAAGCACTGTGGAGGGACTTTAAGCATGTCCTGGTTTTTCAGCCTTCATCTCCAAGCATGCTAGGAGTTGTAGTTTCACTTTACCCACCATACATGTGGTTTACAAGCTCAAGGATGCTAATGTTGCTGGTTCAAAAGCCTAGACAGGCTGAAAGTCATAAGTTTAATATTTCCTTAAATACCTCTATGATATTTTGCGAATGTGAAAGTGTCTGTTAATCCTACCCATGAATTTACCACTAAACACAATGTGCACACAGCAAAAACAAAATGCCTGCACAATCTCAGTGTAGGGCAATGCTATGCATGACAGTAAGAAAGACTACATGGATTCTTCCATACCCACCTCGTGTTCATACTGACCCATGTGGCAGTACTGGCCCCTGAAGTTCCTGCTTTATAAAAATGCAATTAGGCCCATGTCTTGAGAAATGTGCTATATTGAAGCCTTTATGCAAAGTTCAAAATTCACCAGAATCTGCTTAGTTTTTCAACAACACCTACACAGAGGAAGCATGGTTACCG
The DNA here is from genome assembly GCA_963921515.1 of Calotriton arnoldi. NCBI lineage: Eukaryota > Metazoa > Chordata > Amphibia > Caudata > Salamandridae > Calotriton > Calotriton arnoldi. Next base: position 1,824,400 of record CAWUFW010003324.1, on the reverse strand, counting down.
AATAATAATCAAGCGTATTACATTTCTATCGCCTTTTATTCAAAAGAGAGAAAACACACAGCTTTTTTGAGGTGCTGCCTGCAAAAAACACAACTCCAATCAGTCACCAAACTGTGTACTTAAGAAACATAAACAACACATGGACAGGATGTGGTGTAACATTAGTGCTACTGACTTTGAACCTGGGGAACCAGGTTCGAGTCTCTGCATTGGCTCAATACCTTTTATACACTTTGCACTATATAAACTACAAAATAAAACACAAACAACAGACTGAAAGAAACGTAAATAGCTGATGCGTGAGCAGGGGGATAAAGAAAGACAACCAAACAGTACCTGAATCACAGTGTGATTAGTGGAGCAAAGCCTGGGAGCTGCCTTTTGTTAGGCTTCAATGAGGGAGCTGATGTTTGAGGCAAAGTTCACCAGAAACCGCTTAGTTTTTCAACAACACCTACACAGAGGAAGCATGGTTGCCGAGCAGTAATCAAGCGTATTAAATTTCGATCACCATTTATTCTAAAGAGAGAAACCCCTTTGTTTAGGTACTACCTGCACAAAACACTACCCCTAATCAGTCACCAAGCTGTGTACTAACGAAACACAACAACAAACGGAGAGGATATGGTGCAAAATTAGTGCTACTGACTCTGACACTGGCAAACGAGGTTCGAGTCTCGGCATCGGCTCACTACATCCGTGTTCAGTTCGGGATATATAAACTACAAATTAAAACATAAACAACAAACTGAAAGTAATGGGAATAACTGGTGAGTGAGCAGGGGGATAAAGAAATGTAAACAAGCAGTACCTGAATCACTGTGTGATTAGCGGAGCCTGAGAGCTGCCTAACACGAGCAGGAGATAAAGGAAAAAAATAGCCTCCCAAACAAACATATAAACAACCAAAGTGTAAAGATACAGTACTTGGTCCCTGATCCCTGGGAGGAAACGAAAGAAAAAAAGGAAGGAGAAAGAGGAAGGATTACCACTAGCAAGTAAGGATTTTTTGAAGGACATTGAAACAGACAAATGAAATGCAGTGGGTGGGCTGTAAGCCCACAAACTATGTACAACAGGTCTTGAAACTCGACCTGAAAGAACTATGATTCACTTGGAAAAAACAACATTGGAGAAACATCCAAGGTAAACCAAAAAGCGTCCATGCACAAAAATGTTATTCCCTTGAGAAATGACTGCAAAACACACTGTGGTAAATTTTAAAAGAAATACTCATCTCATGAGAAATTACATAATTAGAACTAAAGAAACAAAACATTGATAAAGAAAATCAAGGAATTCTGGTGCAATAAAAAAGAAATGATACAAAATACTATGCTGCAATTAAAGAATAATACATAATAATGTCCAATAATCAATTGAAAATGTCAAATGGTCAATTGAGAATATTCATTTGTAACTCAAACAAATTTATACAGTCCACATTATATGGAAAAAGGTTGACGTTTCAGCCCAATGGTGAAATTGACCAGTGCCATCAGCAGGACAGTTTGACAAAAGGGCATTTAAAAGACAGCAACTTAAGGAGTTCCACTGAAGATGAAAGAAAATAAAATGATAGGCCAAACATTGGTCCTGAAATTGCAGCGAGAAATCTCAGAATGGGAAGCATCCATCCAATGACAATGACATGATTAGGAGGTAATTCTGTATCGTTCCCCACAGGGCTGGCATCCAAAACACAAACCACAGTAAAAAAACTAAGGGGACATCCATGGCCAACCAATCGTTAGTTCAACTGAGACAAAATGACAGAACTTAAAGAAATTGAGACCTTCAACCATTCAAAGAGTGCAATGGCATAGAGTGCAGTGAATTATAGTAGAGTGGTGCAGAGTACAGTGTTGCACAGCACAGTGGTGCAGAGTACAGTGGTGCAGTGGTGTATAGAAGTATAGAGTGCACTGGCATGGAGTAGAGAGGTGTATGAAGAGAGGCGTAGAGTGCAGTGTCATAGTGCAGTGGTGCACAGTAGATTAGAGTAGCATAGAGTGCAGTTGTGTAGAGTAGAGTGGTGCAGAATAGAGTGCACTGGTGCAGAGTAGAGTGGCAGAGGACAGCGGCGCAGAGTTCAGTGTCATAGAGTGCAGTGTTGCAGAGTAGAGTGTTGTAGAGTATAGTGGTGTTGAGTAGAGTGGCTTTGAGTGCATTACTGAGTGCAGTGGCGTGGAGTAGAGTGTTGCAGAGTAGAGTATGGTGGTGTACATTGCAGTAGTGCAGTGTAGATTAGTGTAGAGTGCAGTGGCATAGAGTAGAATGGTTTTGAGTAAAGTAGTGTAGAGTGCAGCGGCGTAGAGTGGAGTGGAGGGGTGCAGGACTGCAGGTAGATTTCAGAGGTGTAGAGTGGAGTGGCACAAAGTTGAATCAAGTGGAGTAGAGTGCAGTGGCATACAGTAAATTCTTTCAGAGTGGAGTGAAGTGTCCAAGAGGGGAGTGGTACAGAGTAGCTCAGAGTGGCTAAGAGTGGATTGGTGTAGAGTGCAGTGGCAAAGAGTGTAATAGTACATAGTAGAGTAGTGTGGGGTAGAGTGCATCGGCTTAGAGTAGAGTTGTGTAGAGTAGAGGAATCGAGTGAAGTTGTGTAGAGTGGAGTGATGCAGAGTAGAGTGCAGTGATGCAGTGTGGAGTGGTACAGAATAGAGTGGGGTAAAGTGGAATATGCATGGTGTGGTAGCGTACTGCCATTACATACAACACATCTTCAATTAAAAAGACCATTACATTAGCACAGGCATACAGTTTTACTGATAAAAGTATACAGCGCATAAACAATAATGTGTGCAAATGTCATCACCTAGAATATTGATTTGTTTTGATCATATTAAAATATTAGTTTCCACCACACCCCAGAATTGCCAAAAAATGTGCCTCAAATGTCCTTTCCATATTCTGAAATATCTGCACAGTGCATTTACAAACATTTCAATTTTGTTTTGTGCTAGAAAAAAAATAACAACCTCCAGCACACCCCAAATAGCCAGCATGATTTAAGTCAGAGGAAGAAAAGTAAACCCCAAGCTCCGTGGAAGACAGAGTCTGACATTTAAACTCTGTTAGAGCTGGCATTCTTAGGGTGGTCTTCCCTAAGACTTTTTCCTGCTTGCCTCTTATTTTTGCTGATTCTTTTTGTTGGCCTTAAGACTCTGAGCAGCTTACCACTGCCAACCGGTGCTAAGGTGCATGTGCTTCTCTCCTAAAACATGGTTTGATTGATGTATCCACAATTTGAACATTTAATTTACCTGTAAGTCCCTAGTACTGTGCACTACATGTGCCCAGCCACTGTAAATTAAATGCTAATAGGGGACCCGCAGCACTGATTGTTCCACCCACTCAAGTAGCACTTTAAATATGCATTAGGCCTGCCACTGCAGAGCCTATGTGTGCAGTTTACACTGTCACTTCGACTTGGCTTTTAAAACCCCTTCCCAAGCCTTAAACTCCCCTTTTATTACATGTATATCACCCCTAAGGTAGGCCTTAGGTAGCCCAGAGGACATGACCAAAAGGAAAGACATGTACTTTTAAACTCCCAAACTCGTGTTTCACTACTGAAAGGCCTACCCCTCTCATAGGTTAACATTGGGGATTCCTTATTGAACATTTAATAAGCTGAAATTCCTAATTGAGAGAATATAGAGTTGGCATATTTAGTACCTCTGAAATGGTAATGACAATTCTTCTTTAACGGCGAAAGTGGATTTGTATTTAGAATAGATGTGAGTGGCTATTTTAAAAGGGAATTACAATAGTAGGACTCTTCAAAAAGGTCTGTAGATTTAATGGTGAAAGTCTGTAACATGATTTAATGGTGGAGGGCTGAGCACCCCTTTTTTGTGGGCTATACACAGATCTCTGCAGCGGGGTGCATTAACTAACTGGGTTCGGTTTATTTATAAAATCTGCAAGCTATGGCCTTTTAATTATAATGTCTTAGTCCACAAAATAGAATAAAGCCAACAGTGAAATGCATTTTCTCTTGACCCTTTAATAGCGGTTACATAGTTGCTGTTTACTAAGCGTGTTATATTCCGAGTTAGGCCCATGTAGCAAGGCAGCTTATTCCTTACATTGTCCCAGAAAATAAAATTTCAGCGGTGACCTTTTGCACACATTTGCATGAACGACAATGTTTGATTAGTTTCTCTGAAATGACTTTGTTTATACATCCAGCTTCGCACAACATTATCACGATGCCCTGAACATCGTGTACTAGGCCTGTCTACGCACTAAGTACAAAAGTCGTCCTATCTTCATCCACGGGGCGACAGCGATATCCACATATCCATAACATCACTAATCTAGCGCGCACATCGCGAAGGCTGCTTTTTATTATAAATAATAGGCATCCCGATAGATTGGTAGAGGAGGCACTTCTGCTGATACCGAAGGTCCCTACGTGCTGAGAATTCATCACGCACCGGTCTGACATTCCGTGAGGGGCATCTAACTCGAGACCAAGACGAGGTCCTTCACTCTATCCACGCAGTACCCTTAGAATAGGGTTTGTATCGTAGGAGTACGTTAGACTAACCATTTTGAATATATGCCTGCATATATTAATTGCTTAGCACCATGGTAGAAATGTATCTACTGTTCACTCTTTTGGTGCTTGTAATCTCCTTTATTTGCTTCTGTCTCCTAATCATTGCAGCACACGTATTTTATGCAAGAATAACGTTGGTTCAATAAATCTTATTGAAAACTTCCCACTGTGTATTCTCTGTATATTTCTCTGAGAACAAGTGAGCACGAGTGACTGAGCGAAAGGTTCTGTACTGTTTCCATGATTCCTGAGGAATCAGGGTTGTCATGTTTGGTGGTTGCCAGAAACTGTTTGCTCCTTGGTAAGCCATGGGGGCTTACAGTGGCACTGTGAGCTAGCTTGTCTATAGGCCAACGTATCCTGCGGGGGTGTCCGGAATCAGTCTAGGCACCAAGAACTTAGTTTATGTTGCCCAAACAATGCGCAGATACTACGGATTAGTAGGAACTACACAACAAGCGATGTTAATTGGACCCATCTCATGACATTCATTTTATCGACTTCAGAGGGATGAATGGCAGATTTGTCAGATTGCAATAAGAGTACAACTTTTGTTCCTTAAGATATAGGTGTGCTTTTAATGTGACACCTTAGTCAGGGGTAAATTTATAATGCCTCACAAAAAGACCCAACTACAAGGAAATAAATCCAGCAAACACTAGTTTGTTTGAGATGTATTTTTCTGCATACATCACATTTTTTAAGTTTGGAGTCATATTTATACTTATATTTGTCGCTCCACCCACACGTATGGTCAGGTTTTTGAGGGAACATTGGTGGCAAGTATAGTGCCAGGGGAGGAGTTTCCAACAGTAAGTGGGGGGGGGGACTCAGAGAGGTTACTGTATTGTCCCTGGGTGATGTGGAGATGGTTCCTAAAATCCATGTGGCTTCTAATACTGCAAAATATAGGCAATGGGTTACCATCGCTGGGCAAGGTGTTGAGGCTCTGAGGAACATAGGTAAGGTGTCAAGTGGTGGACCCACAGCAAGTTATACTCAATGCATTCTACCAGGTTGTGGTGGCTGACAACAGGGAGGGTAACTATCCAGCGTCCTTTGTTCCATTTGAGAGGGGGGAGGGGGTCTTTTGAATGTTGCTGTGAGCCCTGCCATGACTGTGGACTGTCTGTTAGTGAATGACCTTGAGCACACTACCTAGAAGGAAGTGGAGCTTAAGGCACACCTGGAGAAGTTAGGGTTGCCAAAGTGGATATTTGTTACCAACAGGTCCATGGCTGCCCAAGAAGGGATGCCTTGGCATCATAGTGGACAGCAAACTCACCATGAAATGGCAGATCAAATCAGTCTTCTCCGCCTGCTTCCACATCCTCCGCATGCTCCGAAAGATCTTTAGACAGCTCCCCGTCAACACCAGAAAAACCGTCACTCAAGCCCTAATCACCAACCGGCTGGGCTATGGCAATGCACACTATGCAGGAATCTCCACCCAGCTAATGAAGAGACTCCAGATGACACAGAACGTGGCTACCAGACTCATCCTCAACCTCCCCAAATAGACCCACATCACCACCCACCTCAGGACCCCCACTGACTCCCCATCCAGAACAGATGCCAATTCAAGATGCTGATACATGCCTACTAGGCCTTCCACGTTCAAGGCCAGCATACATCAACCACCACCTGAACTTCCACCATCCCTCCAGACACCTACGCTCCTCCTCCCACGCCCTTGCACACACTCCCACGCATCCACCAAAGCTACAGTTAAGGATTCTCCTTTTTCTACCTCACTGACAAGCCCCGGAAAGACCTTCCCCTCCACCTCCCAACATCATCCTGTCTCCTGGAATTCAGAAAGGGACTCAAGACCTGCATTTTGACTGAGCCCAGCAAGAACCTAGCTCCTTGAAACCCTCACTGGTGATTAGCAGCGCTTCACAAATCCTGATTGATTGATTAATTGATTGATTGAAGAAGGTCTGGAACCTTAAAGAATGGCCCAGACAGCTGCCAAAAGAGGGAAGGGCAAGGGGCATGGGAATCCAGCCCCTGAATGTCTCCCACTTGAGGTGGATGGGGCGCCGGAGGAAATTGCCCCGGAGCTCACTGTGGAGGACATTGTCTCCCTGGTGACCTTCCTGAACTTGCTGAATGGCATGTAGAAGGAGGACCCAAGAGGGAGGAGTTCTGCAAGGTACAGAAGGAGGGACAAACCCTGGAGGTCATGAAGCAACTGGCCGAAGCCCAGACTGCAGGCGATGCCTCAGGGATTCATTGCATTTACTGAGGGGGGACCCTCCTTTACAGTGAGCCTAATGCTCCTGTGTATGGGGCAACAAGGGCCCTGGTAGTCCCCCAATGCTACAGGGCCTTCTAGAGCTGGCTCACGAAATACCCCTGGCAGGACATCTGGGCCAAGACAAGATATTTGCAAGGCTTGTCCCCCACTTTTATTGGACTAGGATGAAGATTTCCCGAGATGCCTTCTGTAGGACGTGCTTGACCTGCCAGGGCAGAGGCTGGAAGCCCACTTAATCCCTTGCCTGTCATTGGCACCCCATTTTAAAGGGATGGGCATCAACAGTGTAGGGCCTATGGATCCCCAGACATCCTCCGGCTGCATATTTATCCTGTTGCTCATGGACCATACCACAAGGTACCCAGAAGCCATACCTCTAATGACTGCAACTGCACCTGCAGTGGCTAAGGCTCTAGTAGGGATTTTAACTTGTGTGGGTTTCCCCAAGGAAGTGGTGTCTGACAGGGGCACCAACTTCATGTCTGCTTATTTGCAGTTAATGTGGAAGGAGTGTGGAGTTACTTATAAGTTCTTCACCCCCTACCAAACCAATGGGCTTGTTGAAACATTTAACAAGACCCTCAAAGACCAAAGGGCCTGGTTGAGGCCCTGAGGTGTAAATGGTATATCCTCTTGCCATGCCTTCTCTTTGCTTACAGAGAGGCACCACAGAAGGGGGTTGGATTTAGCCTTGTTTGACCTTCTGTATGGCCATCCTTTAGGGGGACCTCTTAGTCTGGTGAAAGAAGGGTAGGAGCAAGCGCCCAGGAAACCTCCCCAGAATGCAGTTAGCTAAATGCTGCCCTTCAGAAGCCAGATGACCAAGTTGTGGAAGTCGGCATCTGACAACTTAGAGGCCAGCCAGGAGGTGATGAATCAGTGGTGTGACCAGATGGATACCCCTGTGGAATTGCATCCTGGACAGAAAGTGTGGGTGATGGAACTGTGGAGCCCAGGACCCTCCAAGACAGTTGGACTGGGGCCTATGAGATTATCGAGAAGAAGGGTGAGGTCACCTACCTGGTGGACCTCAAGACCCGCAGGCCCCTCGCAGAGGATGCTGCATATCAATCGTCTCAAACCACACTTTGAGGGGTCAGAGGTCACCATGCTGCTGATGACAGGTGGAGGAGAGGAAGAGGAGAGTGAATCTCTCCCTGACCTCTTAGCCTCCAAAGAGAAGGGTGGGTCGGTGGAAGATGTAAACCTCTACTCTACCCTGACTTCTGAACAGCAGAGGGACTGTCACCAGTTTCTGGGACAGTTCCCCTCTCTGTTTTCCCTCACTCCTGGGACTATCCACCAATGTACTCAAGATGTGGTCACAGGAGACAGCCTCCCTGTCTCGAATAAAATGTACAGGCTTACTGATAAAGTGAGGGCCAGCATCAAAGATGAGGTTGCTAAGATGCTGGAGTTGGCAGTGATAGAACACTTGGATTGTCCTTGGTCCAGCCCTGTGGTACCGGTACCAAAAGCTGCCCCACAGGGCACTATACCTAAACACAGATTCTGTGTAGATTACAGGGGGCTTAACTCAGTCACCAAGATTGATGTTCATCCCATTCCCCAGGCTGATGAGCTGATGGATCGGTTGGAAGTTGCCCAGTTCCTGAGTACCTTTGACCTTACTTCAGGGTACTGGCAGATTGCCTTAACTGGTGGAGAAAAGTAGATGTCAGTATTCTCCACTCCAGAGGGCCATTACCAATTCAGGTTAATGCCATTTGGTTTAAAGATTGCCCCTGTCACCTTCCAGAGGCTGGTGAACCAGATCTTAGCTGGTATGGAAGCCTTCAATGCTGCTTACTTGGATGATGTAACAGCTGGAAGGTCCACTTTTCTCACCTGCAGGAAGTGCTTCAGACTCTGCAACAGTCAGGCCTGACTATCAAGGCCAGTAAGTGCCAGATAGGGCAGGGGTCTGTGGTGTACATAGGACACCTGGTAGGGCGGGTTCAGTAGTGTGTGAAACAGTGGAGCTGCATAGAGTGGATTGTTGTATTGTAGTGTAGAGAGCGATAAAGTCTTGTACAGAGGAGTAGAATGGAGTGGTGGAAAGTAGTGTGGAGTTAAGTACAATAGAGTGCATTGGTGTGTCGTGAAATATAGTGGAATGGAGACAAGTGTACTGACGTGGCATAGGTAGTAAACTGTTACAAATTGGAGTGGAGTCTCGTACAGTAGAGTGGAATGCTCTGTCTTATAGAAAAGTGCTGAATGGTGGAATAGAGTGTTATACATTAGATAGATTGGAGTATAGAGGTGGAGTGTACGGGGACAGAGTGCAGTACAATGTCGTAGAGTGCGATGAAGTGTGGTTGACTTGTATAGAGTGGAGTTCTATATAGTGGAGGAGAGTGTCATACAATGGAATGGCATAGAGTGGAGTGGCAAACACTGTAGTGGTGAATAGTGGATTACCATAAAGTGGAGTAGCATACAGTGGAATAGAGTACAATGGAATACTGCACAGTGGAGTGTAGTAGAGTGGAGTGGTACAGACTGGGATAACGTAGAGTGGAGAGGTGTACAGTGGGGTGGCGTGGAGTGAAGTAGGATACGGTGGATTTGTGTAGAGTGGGGTGGCATACATTTAAGTGGCATAGCGTAGAGTTGAAGAAACTGTTATAGATTGGTGTCTCATACAGTAGAGTGGAGTTAAGTATCCTACAGTGTTGGAAAGTGTCGAAGAGTGGTGTATAGTGTTGTACAATAGAGTGTACAGGCATAGAGCTGAGTGCAAATTTGAACAGTGAAGTGTACGGGGTTAATGTGGAGTAGAGTCTAGAAGAGTGGCATAGAATGTAGTAGAGTTTTGTAGAGTGGAGTTATATAGAGTGGAGGAGAGTACACTGGAGTGGCTTAGAGTGGAGTAGCGTACAGTGGGCTGGCATAAAGTGGAATAGAGTAGAGTGGAGTAGTGTAGACTGGATTGATGTACAGTGGAGTGGTGTAAAGTGTAATAGTATAGTGTAATAGCGTACAGTGGAGTTTCGTAAAGTGTAATAGTGTTTAGTGTATAGTGTAGCAGCGTACGGTAGAGTGGCGTACAGTGTAGTGGTTTAGCCTGGAGTGGTGTTTTGGGGGGTGGGGTAAAGTGTAATAGCATACAGTGGAGTGGTGTACGATGGAGTGGGGTGGAGTGGAATACCATACATTAGAGGGGCAAAGATTGAAGTTGCTTGCAGTGTATAGCGTATAAAGGACTGGCGTACAGTGGAATAGCATAGAGTGGAGAATAGTGGAGTGGTATAGAGTAGAATAGTGTACAGTGGAATAGATTAGAGAGGAGTGGTGTACAGTGAAGTGGTGTAGACTGGAGTACTGTACAGTGGAGTGTGGTACAGTGAGATGCCATATAATTGGGTGGCATAGAGTAGAGTGGTGTACGATGGACTAGCGTAGAATGGAGTGCCGTAGAGTGGAGTAGAGTATAGTGGAGTGGCATACAGTGGAATAGCGTAGAGTGGAGTGGTATAAAGTACAGTGCCGAAGCCTGGAATAGAGTATAGTGGAGTAGTGTATAGTGCAGTGACATACAGTGGAATGGGGTAGAGTGTAAGTGCATACAGTGGAGGGACATAGAATGGAGTGTGGTAGAGTGGTGTGGCATACACTGGACTAGCGTAGAGTGAAGTAGCATACAGTGGAGTGGCATATAGTGGAATAGCGATGAGTGGACTGGCATACAGTTAAATGGTGTAGAATGGAATAGTATATACTGGAGTAGCATTTAGCAGAATGGCAAACAGTGGAGTGGGTACACTGAAGAGGCATGGAGTGGAGCTGCATACAGTGTAATAGCGTACAGTGGAGTTGCATACAGTGTAATAGCGTGGAGTGGCGTGAAGTGGAGTGTTGTACAGTGGAGTGGCATAGAGTGTAATAGTGTATTGTGGAGTAGTGTACACTGGAGTTGTGTATAAGGGAGTGGTGTAGACTGGAGTGGCGTACAGTGGCGTTGTGGAGAGTGTAATAGCATACAGTGGAGTGGTGTACATTGGAGTGGGGTCCAGTATAATAGTGTAAAATGAAGTGGCATAGAGTGGAGTGCCATACACTGCAGTGGTGGAGAGTGGAGTAGAGTACAGTGGAGTGGCACACAGTGTAATAGCATTGAGTGCATTGGCATGCAATGGAATGGCATAGAGTGGAATAGCATATACTGGAGTAGGATATAGTGGGGTGGAATACAGTGGAGAGACGCACACTGAAGAGGCGTAGAGTGATTTTGCATAGAGTGTAATGGTTTAGGGTGGAGTTGTGTACTGTGTAATAGTGTAGAGTAGAGTGGCATACAGCAGAGTGTTGAACAGTGGAGTGGTGCAGAGTGTAATAGTGTATAGTGGAATAGGGCACACTGGAGTGGCACATAATGGAGTGGTGTAGATTGGAGTGACGTACAGTGGCATAGGGTAGAGTGTAATAGCGTATATTGGAGTGGAATCCAGTTGAATAGTGTATAATGAAGTGGGGTAGAGGGGAGTACCATACGCAGGGGTGGCGTAGAGTGGAGTAGCATACAGTGGACTGGAATATAGTGGAATTGCGTACAGTGGAGTCTTGTAGAATGGAGTGGCATAAGGTGGAACAGAGTAGAGTGGAGAGGCATACAGTAGAGTGAGGTAAAGTTGAATATCGTATGGTAGAGTAGGATCCAGTGGAGTGACGTAGGCTGAACTGGTGTACAGTGGCATTGCTTACAGTGTAATAGTGTAGAGCTGAGTGGTGGAGGTTGGAGTTGTAGGAAAGTAGGATCTGCTTCTTATGGTTACCCCCACTTTTTGCTTGATGTTGCACTGTTTTTGAATAGTCTGACTGGGATCCTGCTAACCAGGACCCCAGTCTACCTGCTTTCTCATGTAAATTGCTACACATGTACTTTGGTACACTCTAGATTGGATACTGGGGTACCTTTATCAGCCCCTAGTATATGGTACCCATGTACCCAGGGCATAGGTACCCCAGAGGCCTCCCATGGGCTGAAGCATGTATTATGCCACCCATGAGAGGCCATGCAAAATGGAACTACAGGTCTGCTACTGCAACCTGTGTAAGCTGGTGCTTGCACCACTTACTTTAGATATAGGTTCACTATATCTATAGGTCATTACACTTAAAACTTATAAGTCGCCCCTATAGCAGGCCTTATCAATCCTGAAGGCAGGGTGCTGGGTTTTTAGTGAGAGGGTGCCCCTGCATGAGCAGAGCCTCTCTGCAGCCTTTGGAGACCATTTTCCCGGGTTGTCTGTGACTCAGCCGGACATATAGGTAGAGGTTCATTATAACCTCGCGGTAAATGCTATCTCGAAAACGGCTGCATAGAAACATATCGTGTTTGGTATCAAACACCTTGGAATCATACCTCCACACCGGTAACGGGTGTGGGAGGTATGATACCACCCTTCTGAAGCGAGCTTCGTGGGGTCACTGGTCTATCCGGTGCCAGCCTTATCGACCCGGTCAGCACAAAATGGATGCTGCCAACCAGAGACACATTTCTGCCCTCCTGCTGCTGAGCCCAGCTCGAGCAGAGGAAGGCAGCACAATAGGCATCCTGTCACAGGGAGGTGTGACCACCTCCCAGACAGGATTTAGTGTATTGGGGCTGGGTGGGTGCACTCTGAGAGTGCCTGAAAGTCTGCACTGGGGGCACATTTGGTGTCCCTGTGCATAGTCCAGCACAAACCAGTTCAGGGAGCCGTTGGCTCCTGCTCTGGTGCAAAACTGGACAAAGGACATGGGTGTAACCACTCCTCTGTCCTGACACTCCCCTAGGAGGGTCCCCCGAATCTGTCCAACCCTCTCCCGTGGGTACAAAAGGGCTTACCTGGCTGTAAGAATTTAGATTTTATGTGGACAAGATTCTACAAGAAGAAACCACTGACCTTCAACCGTCTGGACACTCTGGACTTCGACTGGGCCCGACTTCATCCCCCTCTCCATCCAAAGCTTTGTCTGTGCCCTTGCTCCATACAGGCTCTGTGCAGGACCTGTGGTGCACTAAGGACAACTGAAGAATCTCCCTTGGAGTGAAGGAGTCACTCCCCTGCCCTAGCAGGCACCTTAACGCAACTGACTGGTCTGCTGCTCCCAAGCTCCTGCAAACTCCGAAGATTTCAGCAACACATGAGGTGGGTTTTTGAAGGTCCCTGAGGTTGATCTGACCTCTCAGCAAGTTTGAGGCCAGTATACCTTGTGGGGACTGCATAGCTTGAACCCCTGTGCACCGCATCCATTTGCAGTTGCATATGCTTGTTGGCGATTCCCAAGCTTGTGCATTGGACTCCATGTAGTCCTGACCCTGAGCAGTATTTGCACCAAAGAACTCTGGCCTCCTCACACCGAGTGCTCCGTGGGCTGGTACTTTGCAATCTTGCCCGAGGTCCCCTCGCGACTCCTGGTCATTTGGCCTGCGGGTCCTCCTGAGGGTCATCTTGATTTCTGTTGGGCTTTCCTGGTTGCTCCAGATGTGCCCTGACTCCCCATTGCTTGGTGAGTTCCCTCGACCTTGCTGGTCCACACCGTAACCTGCTTGACCTTCTTGCATGGGTTGCTTTTGCCAAGGCTTGTTGGTGCTCCAGCCGGACACCGACCCCTCAGCACTCGATATCCTTCGTGGGACAGCTCGCATGTGGCTCCTGGTCATCCTCGACGTCTCCTGGTCTGTCGTGTAGTTCCTATAGTACCCCTGCAGGACCTGCGTGTTTGGATAACATAAACTGTGGGATTGGTGGTAGACTGGCTCTGTGCACCCCCACCGCGTATGTTAGCCGGATTTGCATTAGCTAGCTCACAGTGCCACTAGAATCTCCAATTATCGGGGAGAGATTAGTTCCTGGCAACCTTAGACCATGACAACCCTGATCCCTCAGAATCGTGGAAACAACGTACTACTTTTCGCTCAGTCACTCGTGTTTATTTGTTCGGTTTGTCTCAGAGAGTTACACAGAATAAACAGTCTGGGCATTTCAATAAGTATTTATTGAACAGTTGTTATTCTAGTGTAGAATATATGTTCTGCAGCAACCAGCAGACAATAGCAGAGATATATTATCAGCAGTACGATGAAAGTGAAAGGATAGTACAGTTTTACCATATTGCAATAATAATGGTTACATACATGAATATATAAAATGCATTATAAAAGTGCACGTTCTCCTACGATGCCTAACTAGATGTACCTACGTGTACCTAGCATGAGTGTAGGTCTAAAAGCCTAAGAGCCAAGAATCCTTCTAGGATTTAGTCGAACCCCATTACCTGAATAGCGAGAGTGTGGGACCCCGTCCTGGTCTCGAGTTGGACACCCCGCACGCAAGGGCTGTGTTAGACCGCTGTCAGCTGGAGCAACTGCATGCAGGAGCCTCAGCGTCTCTGGTCAGTGTGTCAGCATGGAAGTCTTGGTTCCCTCTATCTTACCGTGGCAAGATGTGGTGTATTTATACCCTAAAGTATCTCGTCCCTCAGTATGGTTTGTATTGGTCTTTGTTAGACATGAGGAAGACGTCGGGGTGAACTTTGTACATACATATTATGCGGGAGATGTAGCTGGTGAATGCTCATGCATAATTTATGAGTACATTGTAGGCCTGTGTTCGGGAAAAACCCTGCAGTGTTCTAACCACAGACTAGATAACGTTCAACCCTCAGAGCTCGTTGTGTACTGTAGGGAACTAATGTAGGTGAAAGATCATGCCTATATTAGGGCATAGGAGATCATGACTATAATAGGGCATAGACGATTATGACCAAAATAGGGCATATACGATTATGACCATAATAGGGCATATGCGAATATGACCATATAAGGCATATATGAACGCGTCTATGTTAGGACCTCTATACGAAACATAACAGGTCCTCGTGGCTGCAGAGACAAGCATCCCTTCTTCGCACCTGAAGCACCCGACATCGGTGGGCATTTGTCTACCGAGCCCTTGGTCACTCTGAAGAGACCCAGACTCTGTCCCCTCTGCTTTCAGGTTCCTTCCTTCCAGAATCCAGGCTTGGATTCCACCAGACCCTTTTCATCTTCATGGCAGCAGTACTTCTTCGCAGCCCTCCATTGAGAACGACGGCGGTTTCCGACACCACTTCAGACCTATGCCCCCGGCTCCTCTGGGATAGGTAAATCGGGTACTACGGTATCCACGGGTGGGGTGGCTCTCCAACCTCTTAAGTCTCAAAGGGTTTGCTCGAAGTCCTCCTAGAAGGGTCCTTAAACTTTAAAATTGCAACCGTGACTTCCCCATAGAATTGTACGGAGCCCCCGGTCGTGTTAGCACACTGCACCCGGCCTCCGTGGGGTCCCTATCTACTCACCTTGGATGGTTGCTTGGGGCCCCAGCAATTCTACGTGCTCCAGACTTGTCTTGACTCAAGTCGTGATTGTTATATCACTATTTTAGTATATGGTTTGGTCTCCCCCTGGAGCCTACTGTGTATTGTGCTACTTACAACTGTTCTATTGATCTCATATTGTGTGCTTTACGTTCTATCCTCGTGTAGAGGATACTAGAGAGTGTTATATTAATAAATACATATTTTTATATAACTACTGTGTGGTTCTCCTTTCATTTAGTCAATATAGGAGGTGATATTCTGGTAAAACAAACTGCTTTACATTCCTTCAAGATTAAGCCTGAAGGCTGCTCTCCACAGCTACCACTAGGATAGCTTTATAAAGGTTATCTTTGACCTCATACATCATAAGGGTCGTTTGGACTGGTGCAAGGTGCCCACTTTAATTAGTGGACAGCATATACCAGGCCAACTTCTCACAGGAGTCTCGTACAGTGTAGAGGCGTGGAGTGGCATATAGTAGAATAGCTTGTAATGGAGTGGTGTGGCATATGGATGTATGTGAAATTTGGCCTCAATCTAGATTATGGTTTGCAGAGTAACACAAAAAAGCAAATTGCATTGCCTTAAGTTTCTCTAGATTTACTAATCAACGCAGGGCAAAGCATTTTGGCTTTGCTTTCCTTTGTAAATCTGACTTAAGTTTTGCATTGCCCATGCGACACCATGCGTGATATAAGTGTACCGCAATCCAATAATACAGCTAGGCCTTAGTTATATTTTGGACCATGGTATACTGTGATAACTTTGCAGTATACCGTGGTGTATGGCTATGACAAGCCAGTAAAAAATTGGGTAATGGCTGTTTTTAGAGAAAGAAAAGACAGCCATATTGTTTTTACTACACTTTGGCTGTGTTCAGTGTTAGAGCCTTACATATAGGTAAGTAGTAGGTCTCTCCCTAGTACCACTTTATTATAGCGGTAATAGGTAGGGAAATGTATTTTTGTTTTTTTATACATTTTTTAAATCGTTTATGGCCATGTACTGCGGTAGTTTCAGAAAGATTTAGAAATTCAACGAAAGTACAGCTGTGACAGATTTCACTAAGTTTAAATTGCTTATAACTTAAAAAAATACTTACCCCACCTAACTGCAGCACCCAAAAAACATCATCTCTGCACGATAATGTACAATCCTGCCAAAGTTCATGTAAATCTATTAAGCCATTTTTGCTCTACGTCAAATACAATAGTCTATGGAAAATGCATTGTTGGAAAAACGTGTTTTTGGACCCCCTTTTATCTTTGCTCCCCCTAAATGATTCATCATAAAAATGCACATCATCTCAAAATATAGAAAATGCTATAGGTCTGGAAAGTTTTGTGGTGATTCATCAAATGGTGGAAAGTTATTAGGGAGGTAATATCCAAGGAACTCCTATCTTTGGGAATACTAACTATAACTTCATAGTGGCAATCAGATTTAATGTGATTTCTTTCTTTTTATCTATTGTATTTGTTGGGATGGATGAATACGATGTCAATGAATGTCATAATATGTGCAGGCCAGACAACGACAATATCACTAAATGCAATGTGAACATATGCCATAGCTTCTGCCCGTACAATGCCCATCAACGCAATGTGAATGTATACTGTAACTTGTGCCCGCACAGCAGAGCGGACATCAGCAACAGTGATAACAATGTATGTGATAATCCATGCTTGTACGATAATATTGTTGTTCCTACCAAGACCAATGTCGATGTACGTTCAGACCAGAGCAAACACAACCTCGTTAACACCAGTACAAACAATATCAATGTACAAGATGACCTGTGTAAACGTAATGTTGATATCTTCGATGAAAATGATACCAATGGCTGCCATATTATTTTTAGGAGTTCCCCGAGTCACAGATATGTGGTCAGGCAGGTCCTGCGACCCATACCCAGGCTTATCGAGTAACAACTAATAGGTGGGGTCCCCCATAAATTACAGGCAAACACGGACCCAGGAAAAACCCTGATCGATTCCACCGATATATAGTTGCACCACAAACAAGTACGAGATTATTGCCACCAATAAAACCTGTTTGGCCAAAGGCTCACGTTCCCCAGAAATACAAGACCTAGATACCACATGTAGATAGGTACACTCAACCAATCAGGACACAACATGCACACCACACGTAGTGATCCCGTGCACCTCACGCCGGACATCTGAATACATACACACTGGCCCACATAACACTCTCCCTGAGGTCAAGAGCCATCTGTGTCGTTATCAGATGCAGCCATGTGATTGACTAATGACTAAGATGCTCTTTTGGAAAGCAGAGAACATTTTATCGTACCCCCATGAACTGTATAAATTGAAGGCCAAAGCTTTTTGCATCAAGAGATTCTGAGCAGACCCATTCTGTCCAGGCTTTCCCGGGTGCAGCATTTAATTAAACCAACATATTCCTGTTTTGCCAAACGCCTCTTGCCTTTTGCTTTATTAAAGGTAAATCCATTTCCAAGCAACATATTTGTTATCTATTTATTTAATGGTTTTCATAATTATGTGACAATAACATTTGTGTCTTTTAGTTGTTCATATAGTAATTCTGAACCTTTATATCTATAGTCTAGTTTATTTTTTGGGCTTTCTTGCTACTTTTAACAGGATTGTGCTACATATGAAACCCAAAGTAAATGAAAGGCAATCATTGTTATTGTTCTAAAAATTGAGATTTTTTTTTTCCCAGTGGCCAATTATCATGGTCTCCAAATAGTAGTTTTTGTGGCTCACTGCTGGGTCAATTTTCCATTTTGTTGCACTGGAGTACATAAGGAAGATGTTTTTTGTTTGGCTTGTTGGGCCAGTTTTATTGTATGAGCCCGAGAGCATGCAAAGAAAATTTATGTAGATTAAAAAATGTATTTTATTCGTTTGTAAATCTGAAACTTAACGTATGCAGTCTAGTTTATTCTTTGGGCTTCTTTGCTACTTTTAGTAGGATTGTGCTAAGTATGACGGCCAAAGTGAATGAAAGGCAATCATTATTATTGTTATAAAAATGTTGATTTCTTTTTCCTAGTGGCTAATTATCATGTCCTCCAAATAGTAGTTTGTGTGGCTCACTGCTATGGCAATTTCTCATTTTGTTGCACAGGGTTGCATAAGTAAGATGGCGTGTTGGGCCACTTTTATTTTGTGAGCCAGAGAGCATGCAGAGAAAACTTATGTAGATTAAGATGTATTCTATTCATTATGTATTTTTGACCATAAAGGGGTCTTTCACTTGTTCATGAAGCAAATCTGAAACTTAACATATGCATTCTAGTTTATTTTTTGGGCAGCCTTGCTACTTTTACTACTATTGTGCTACAAGATATCAACAAATTGAAAAACTTTATAACTTAAAAATACTCTACTTTCATGCAGTATCCAAAAGGATCATCTGAACATCCTAATATCTAATGCAGCCAAATGTCAGCAAAATCCACTGGTCGTTCTCACGCTACACAAAATACAAAACTCTATGCAAAATGCATTGGATTTCAAGCCCGTTTTGGGCTCCCCTTTTTCTTTGCTCACCCTTGACCAAGCGCTGCAAAACTTTCAGTCCTCCGACAATAAAACAGGTGCACAGGTCTGCAAAGTCTGGACGGTTATTAAGGGACAAAAATCCCTACCTTCACTCTGTAATATATATAATTATGGGTTACCAATAATTGTATATATGGACAGTTGGTGTTCAGATATGCTTTCATGGGCCAATTTAAAGGAGACTAGTCAATCCTGATTTGTTGGTGAAAACCTGAGCAATATGTTTAGGCAGCCATTACAAGACTCAGGGACTTGGTCCATGTGTCCTGTAAATGAATGAAAAATGTCCTAGCTAACGTAAAGGAAGGTTTCAATTCTAATAAGGACACGGAGGTGAGGATTTTGCATTTTGCACTTTTTTTATTCAGCAGGTTCAAGGATCAAACAAAAAACTGTGAACATTACATATTCCAAGAACTAAGGGGAATATGTCCATGACAACCATCAACCAATCACAATACAGTCCGCATGTCCATATAAGTCCTTCCTCTTCTTCACTGTAGGAAGTTAGGTTCATGCAGCCTCAATCCGCCTTGGAATCAGAACCTAAGAATGAAACAAACTCCATTAAACACATTCCAAGTTTGGATTCGTTCAAACCATTGACATTATCCCATCAGAAATGTGTAATCAAGTCACAACTTGGCATTAATCACTGGCAAGAAAAGAGTAAATACATATCATGAAAGGACACAGTTATCAAAACCATAAGCATAACAACATTCCATGTTATGAAGACATCAAATTCGTTATATCCATAGCGCTGAATATGGGATACTATCTGTAACACAAACAGTGGCGTTATATGCAACCACAACCATACAGGATATATCCCTTGTAACTCCAGATAGATGGGAGGCAAGTCATATTGCCAATATGCTAATGGTGGGATAATCCTCACCTCCACATCCTTAATAGAATTGAAACTTTCCTTTACATTAGCTAGGAAATTTTCATTTTATATCAGGATCGGAGGTGAGGATTATGCATGTTCAATGCTTGCTCACCACCAGAGAAGCGGCGTCATGGATTGGTTTGAAATAAAACTTTTTGAAATTGGATTCCGAAGACCAATCGGCCGCATTCATAATGTCTTACACCCTGCCGCCTATCTGAACGGCTTTGGTTCCCATGGCGCCCCTGGTCGAGTGGGCTCCAAAAAGGTGAGTATCGATCCTGGCCTCAGCCATAAACCATCTTACCCACTGGGCAACGGAAGGAGATGAAACCGGTTACTAATCGCAAGCAACAACTGTCTCTCATCTGGCGGTCTTAAAATAACGTTATAGTTAGGTGTGATAAAAAGATCTGTTTTTATTTTTTTTAAAAGCCCTAGAAATTCACTGATAAAAAACAAAGGTTAAAGTAACGTTATAGTTCGGTGAATATGTCAGTGACAACATTAAAGTTTTTAACTAAAAAACACAGCAATTCACTAGTTATAGTTAGCAGAGCTAACTATAACTTGCACCCCCGCCATGCACTGCTTATGACCTCACAGATTACATCACTCATGACATGTTCTATAACATCTTTTGACATCACTAATAATATCTCATATGACATCATTGATGACATCACTGATGACATCATCCAAGCTTTTATTGTACACATTATTCTAAAAAACTAGTATGGCATTAAAGGCCTGAAAGTACAAAATAGCTCAGAATAATATAAAGCATGATTAATGCCATCACAGATACAACTCCCTTAGTTGTAGCAAGCATGTGTTATGTGCAACATTGACCCTATACCATACACTTCCTGGGTAGCCTAGTTCACATTACCAATCAACCTCAGATATAAGCGAAACCGTCATTGCACACGGTGTTCAATATGTATACAACTGTTCAGATGAAGCAAAGCTCCCCAAGAGACAAAAACGTTGGTTCCAAAATTAATGCCCTACAACTGACAGCTTGTATCTGTATCAAATCCCTCACAAAAACTAAAACTGCATTGAGAAATTAAGAGGATATGATTAGAAAAGTGGGTACCGTAAATATTGTTTAATCTATGAGGCGAGAGTGTACTCTGTATCACACTGTATGCACAGTGAAATTCTTATGAGAAATACACGTCAGAGTATTAAACAGTATCTATTAAGAATAGTGTAAACTCAATTCAATACTTGTCAAAAAAGACACTATTCACTTAAAATAACCAAGGCCTGAAGATGCTAAGATCATACTACCTGCAGCCTTCATACTGTGGTGAAAACTTTATAGATAGCCCATCTTCTGAAGCAAAAGAAGTAAATGTACATAGGTTAGTATCTGGTGCACACAGTATTCTATGTTATGTAGAAATTGTGATGGGAGACGTTTTTGACTAATAACTCAAGGCTGCTTACAATACTTAGTATCTACTAAATAGAATCATTTCCCTGTTGGAAACCTTTTCTACAGAACCAAAGAACTTGTGTGGAACGTAGTGGACACAAGTTGTCAACTGTAATCTGCACACAGAGTTACTCTTCAATACAAATATTTATAATGTATTCAATACCGCTACACATATAGGATGCATTAGAAGCACATGTGTTTTGTAAACACCTACACCCATTAGCTGGACACAGGCTGTATAAAATTAGGTAGAAAAGTAATATGGTTTCTACCCGCCACTATGTAAACTATAAAACAAACAAACACGTTCATTGGATGATGTCATCAGTGATGTTGTCAGTGATGTCATCAATGGAGTCATTTAAGAGGTCATCAGTGATGTCCAGCCCTGCCAAGTACCACACATAAGACGTTAGACTAATGCATTTCAGTGCGGTGGTCCGCATCACAGCACTGAAATGCATTGTCACACATTTATAGCACCTCCTCAGCAAGCCACACTGACTGAGCAAAGCTCTTAGCTAGCAGCGCACTGCTTGCGGCAGGCTTTGGAGCTGGGTAACTCAGTTCGTTCTGGGCTGGTTATAATGTAACATTTCACCCGACCTGCACATTCAGGTTCACTGACAGGATTTTGCAAGAGTCAGTCATCTCATGCTCGTTTGCCAAATTGCTACTGATGAGACAGCTCGACAGTGTGTGACACACACAACTAAGGCGGGTCCCGCCGCGGCACAGTTTAACTTTGACAGCTGAGCCAGCTCGGACGGGAGACCGTTTATGGAGCTCGCAACGCATTGTGATATGCGGCCCATCTGGGGCCCAGCAGCCAAATGATTCAGGCCCACGAGCGTAACCCCCCGGACCAAAGCTGCCGCTAGAAATAGTGGTGCCTTGCACTACTGCAGTCCAGTGCAGCCTGGCGCTAATTTGGCCGGGAGCTCGCTGACTCACAGTAAGTGCAGTGTATAGTCTGCATGGCAAGAGAGTGGAAGGTTCTGTGCATTTGTTAATGGTCAATTGGACTGATTTCATATTGCATTTAGCACACAAAGAGAACTGCCTGTCTCAAATGGAAGGTGTACACTTGAGACAAACTGCACCACAATTCTCCTTGGAAGTACTCCTCTTACTACCGATGGCAGGCATAAAGAGGTTTCTTTTTGCCCTACCTCAGTTGATGATGAAGATGATGTTACAGGTGCCACTGCCCACAATCCTGTCAACCTCTCCATTGGCATGTTACATCTTTCAGCAACTACATCGCATCCCTGTGCTTGCTCCTCCGGTGAACTGTCTTACTCCTTCTCAGCAGTCCCTGAACCTCTCCTTGGCTATTAGGCTCCAGGCCTGATTCACTGTGGTACCGGGGCTAGTCACTGTGGGCCTCATTATGAAAACTGCATGAAAATAGCGATGCAACAGTTTTCACTGCGCCCACCTTGCAACACCATGGATGCGCCGTATTTAATGTATGTCTCTCCATGTCGTGAAGAAGTTACAGATACGTCAGTGTTACTGACGTATCTGTAGGCGCAAAAGTGACCCATTGCTGGGGTGTGTCTAAAAACAGACGCAACTCCGGCAATGTGCCCTTTCACATGAGGAAAGACCCGTGTGAAAGGGCCTGCGTCAGTCTTATGCCTGCTGTGAGGCTGGCATAAGGTTTAGATGCAGTGACGTCCTAGAAGTGGCGCAGTTAAATCTGAAAACTAAGGGGCATATTTACAAGAACTTAACTCCTCCATAGTGTGAATTTTTTGTCGCTACAGCGGCTTTTTTTATCGCCGTATTTACAAGTTGCTGCTAATTGCGGTTAGCTGCACTTCTTCAGCAGAAACGTGAATTTTCAGTATCGCCACTTCTGTTAGCAGGACTTATCGAAAATGGGATGCAAGGTAGACGTTCCCGTGATAAAACTGCAGCTAACCACACTTTGCGATATTTACAATGAAATTCCCGTATGGCAATAACCCCCCAAAACTGCTGATAAGTCCAGTTAGATGCAGTTTATTAAGACCAGAAAGTAGCTGGTCTTTTAGTTGGTGCAAACACTTGGGTCCACACATAAGATGTTTAGGTGCTGGATAGCGCTGCAAGGAGCATTGTGCGCTGCCCTGCATCAAAACAAGAGGTCAGGGATGCACCCTATCAATAAGATAGGGCTCATTCCTGGGCTCCATTCATGAAAAGTGTTGCATCGCTGCGACAAAACAGTGTTGCATCGCTGCGACAAAACAGTGTTGCAACAATTTTCACTGCGCCCTCCTTGGGACACCATGGATGCGCCATATTCAATGTATGGCGCTCCATGTCGCAATCAATGACAGATACATCTGGAATCCTGATGTATCTGGCAGCGCTAAAGTCACGCATTTCTACAGTTGTGTCGCATGCATGACGCAACTCCAGCAATGCATGGGGCCAGCCTATCCTTATGGCACTGCATCACCTTTATGCCTGCCATGAGGTAGGCGTAAGGTTTTGACGCAGTGGCATCCTAGAATTGTTGCAGTGAAATCTGAGAGACTTCCCTGCGCCAATCCTACGAGGCTTTGTTGCATGGGAATGCCCACCCTGCAAACATCATACCTGACACAGGTATAATGTGGCACAGGGCTTCACAAGGTCGCAACGTGGTGCAAGATTCACGCTGCAAGTACGTCAAGTTACGGTGGCGTTAAACTGCCGGAAGTGGCTCAGGATTAAGCCCCCCTGTCTTTTTCCCCTACGATGGGGCACAATGGCTGCCATGCGCCAACGCAGGCACATTTGCGCCATGGTGCAAGAGTGACTGTGTTGTAGAGTTGATTGAAACTGTGGCTCCATCTCTACTCGAGATGTCTGCAGGTGTGTCTGGACTAGTGGAGGGCAGGAGTGAACCAGTTGGCTTCTTAGAGTGTTGTTTGCCCGGTTTATCCTTGAGGGGTGCCAGGGTGTCGGCGCAGTTAGAGATCCATCGGTGGAGGTTGTGCGCAACGGTGTTGGTGTCTGTAAGCATTGGTGGAGTGGTGGAGCTGAGGGAGTTGACGAGAAATTCTTCTGTGGCCTTGATTCAGCTGCTACGGGGAGGGGGCAATGATGGCGGTGGTGTACAGTGGGCGTGGTGAAGGTGTGATGTATACAATGATGGTTGGTCCAGGCGAGTTTGGTGGTGTGGCTGTAGTTGAATGTTCCCGCTGGCGGAGAAGACGGGGTTGTGCGTGTTTCTGGCTAGGTGGGTTGGTGCGGTAACAAGCTGCTTGATTCCAATGTTGGTGAGATTCTCCAGGAGGGTGGTGGTGTTCTGGTCACTGGGGTTTTCCAGGTGGATGAGGTCTCCAAGTAGGATGTACTTGGTGGATTGGAGAGCCTGGGGTGTGATGAGGTCTATGATGGCATCGGTGAATGGGGGTCATGGGCCAGGGGGCCTGTAGACGAGGGTGCCTGCTGAGGGTGGTGTTGGGCTTGGTCCGGATTGGGAGGTGGAGGTGTTCTATGGTCTCGTTGGGTCATTAGAGTGTGTGGTCAGTCGGACAGTGCTTTGGTAGACGATGGCAATGCCTCCGCCTGGGCAGTCAGGGTGGTTCTTGTGGGTGATGTTGTAGCCGTCGGAGATGGCGATGGCGATGTCCGGTCAGAAGCAGAGGTTGGTCCAGGTTTACGCAAAGAAGGCGATGTCTGAAGAGTTGGCATTGAGAAGGTCCCAGATTTCTGCGGCGTGTTTGTGGAGGGACCATACATTGAGGACGATGCAGTTGTGACAGTCGGGTGCTCTGTTGTTCGGCTGGGCGGCGAGAGGCGCTGGTGTGTTGATGTGGCAGAAGGTGCGTTTTCAGTTTCGGCAGGCGAAGGGTGCAAGGGTATTCTTTGGTAATGCTAGATGGCAGGCGGAGTGGGGTCCAGGGTTGTGGGCGAAGAAGATGCTGGCGTCATAGCTGTGGAGTGTCTGGGAGGCAAGGTCCCTTGCATTGGACGCGGTCCATGCACGGACAGCGCAGACGGGCTTGCCTTTGGGGCACATTTGGCGCACCAGTGCACACCCGCAGCGCATGGCTGCACAGCAGCCACCATTAAGTGGTGCTGCGGGGTGGGCTGGACAATGGGAGGTGGGAAACGTGGGAATGGTGGAGGGGGCGGGTTGCGGGGGAATGAAGAAGTGGGCAGGGAAAAAGGAACCGTACATAAGCACAGGAAAGACAAACCAAACAAAGCAAAGAAAATAATACAGAGCCAAAGGTAGAAAGCAAAGGAAAAGAGCAGAAAGAGGGACAGGAACAGCAGTAAAGAGGGACAGGAGGGCAGTCAAGCAGCAGAGTAGTGATGCTCTACTACTGGACCACCAACGATGAGGAACAGGCTGGAGCCTGCGGGGGGAGGAGGGCCACGAACACCTGACCTCCGCTTCAGAGGAACCAGCAGCAGCAGATGGGGACAGAGGCAGCTGCTACCAGACGGCGCTGCATTGTGGGAAGAGCAAGTCCACTAAGGGATAGTCCTCCATACACCCAAGAGCTCACTACCAGGGTCCGAGGAAAGGCAGCACCACCCGGTAGCCACTTCTGATCTAACAGTGGTGACCAGATTCCGTGTTCCCCAGTTCCCTTGTGAGTAACGGCGGATCAAGCTGCATACCCAAGGGCCTGGGTCTGAACTGGCCCCGTGCCCCTGGCACCCGCTTCCACCAATGGCTGGCCTCAGCGACTTGAGCCAGTTAGTGGAGTCCCCTACCAGTCTTGTGTGGTGTCCTCGGCAATGTGGGTCCTCTGCAGCGCAGGGATTGCTCAGGGCACAGTGTGCGCCACCCACCGGAGCTAGGCCTGGGCCCGACACAACCCCAGGCCTCCTCTACTCCCCGTCCCACTTTCTCCTCACCTGGACATCAACACCGGTGCTCAAACTGCCACGCTCTCTCCGAATCTGTGACTCAGCCAGCAGGAGCCTCAGCCAGGTGGGATTTCACAAGCCTGGGTACAGCTGTCGCCGCCAAGTCCGCTGGGGAACCTCCCAATGCAGGTGATGCAACAGGACCCCCTTAGGCATGAGATTGCAGCGCTCCCACCACACAAGTTTGGCGCCGCTCAGGGGCCTCAACCTCCACAGCGTCCGGGCAGCGCCTCATCTTCCGGCCTCTGGTGCAGAGAGGCGTGGCCCACCATTGGCAATCTCCTCCGTGCACCCCGGTGTAGTAGTGGCATATGTTCTGCAATGCAGACCTTCTCTACGTTGGTGCAACGGAGTGCCTCTACCGATCACAGCTCCAAGGGGCACTAGGCTGTCTTCTCACACAAGTCAGCACGTGTCTCCATGCGACATGCCGGACTTCACCACCAGGTAAGGGTGATCGCCGATGCCTCAATGTCTACCACCACGGCCCAAAGGCTTGGTCCACCGTCAGGCCGCAGCAACTCCACAACACCTTCGCCTCCCACTCCGGGTGTCAGACACAGGCCCAACGAGGCTTCCAGGCCACGGGGACTGTCCACGCTTCCAGCCTTCGGCTGCCATGGTGTCGCAAGTGAATCGCAATGAAAAGTGATGCATCACTGGTTTTCCCCAGCGATGTGCCTCTTTACATATATGGAGCCCTGAATCTGCATTTCCTCTTCCCCTCGGACTCTGGCTGGTCATCCTGGCTGTTAGGAGGGTTGGGGGGTTGTTTACATGTACTGAACTTACCCTGGCTGCTCCATTCTGCATTCCATTGTTTTTATTTTATTTTTATAATTGGTGGTGGACTTATAGGCTATTTTTGCCTCCAAAGGCAGAAAAGTGACATTGGGCTGACTAACGTGAGTTTTTTTGCCTCTAATTGTCCTTTCGTCACTTTTCTCTCGCTAGCGGCAACATTTTTATCGCCTTGACGCTAGCGTTAGCAGCAGTTTTTACCGCCACGAGCAGATATTGTTGCCATGTAGCGACGTATTGTAAATACGTCGGTATCATGGCGATAGTTTTCGGCGATACGCGGTGGTAAGAAAATTGCTGCAATTCTTGTAAATTCTAATTCTGCTGCAAAAGGCATAGCCAATCGAATGATCCCCACACTGAGCTCTCATGAGAGGCAGGCCTGAATAGTGGAGCACCGAGTAATTTAGCCCACCAGTCATTACATTTTGTTGCAAAGGACCAGCACTTGCCTATGGCTGTTTCAGAGGTTATGGTCATTCTATCCTATTTTACCATGGAGGCATTACTTTAAGCAACTCCCCTCATTTTGAATAAGAGTCCCCCCTGGTTACATGGTTATGTTCAGTTCATTTAGCAGCTTCAGTCTGTTTTTGGACAGAGGCTGAGTAGGAAAGCAGCGCACTTAGGGTTGTTAAGGCTTCAACAAGCAAAGGAACAAGAACAGATTCTGAGGAAGTCCTAAATTCAAATTGAAAACTCCCCTCCAAGAATAGTGAGAATATTCAAATAGAAAGTGAACCAATACAATCAGTCACAAGGAGGGACTCTGTTTAAACTACAGACTAAAGGGCGGGAAACGATAAAGGTCATTCTTAGACAGACGGAGGTCGAGCTTAAAGATTGCAAATTCATCGGTCCACTTTAGATCACATTTTTACACAGATGTGGTCTTATTGATCCCAAAGGCCTGCTATGGATCTGTGCGTTACTCGATGAAGGGCCAGGGTGCTTCCTTCATAAATGCAGTTTCAACAAACACAATGATGTTCCAGTAAAATGGCAGTGAGTTAACGTCAGGGGTTATATTCAAAGCTCATACAATGTATTGTCAACTCAGGACATGTGGAGTTTATTGTTTTTGATATTACTGATGGCCCATCTCTCTTCATCATGTAGGGAAACATAACCCTACTTTTGATTTGGAACTACCAACCATTAGATTTATGCCCAATTATTTATTGCATGCAACATTTTGTCCCTCACAAAGCAGTGACTGGTACGAAGTCTCATCTGTTTATGTTCGACCCAGAATGTCATTAAAGAGGAGGATGACCGAGCAGTAAAGAATATTCCTGAAGCATATAAGAAGTTCAAAGATGTCTTTGGTCAAAAGGGGGCAGATGCTTTATCTTGCTTTACCTTAGCATCACCAGTATAACTGTTGGCCAAATGCTTGGTCGTGTGAAAGACT
Source organism: Calotriton arnoldi (assembly GCA_963921515.1). Taxonomy (NCBI): domain Eukaryota; kingdom Metazoa; phylum Chordata; class Amphibia; order Caudata; family Salamandridae; genus Calotriton; species Calotriton arnoldi. The sequence goes on along the minus strand of CAWUFW010003324.1, from coordinate 1,796,238 downwards.
TTCTACCTCCATACAATTGTTTATGACCAGGACAAACATGTTCTCTTTATACGACTGACTATCCATCGCCGTTGGCCTTAACTCTTGACTTTGACCCGGTCTGGTGCAACCAGACACCCGCTGTTGGCGCTATCTGCTTTTTGGTATTGTTTTTAACTCAAACTTTAAAAATTCATATCTCCAGTTCTAATTTTTGCTTTTTTGTCATTTTGATGTAATTTAAGTTAGTCATCTGCTCTCAAATTTCTAAAGTGGGTTGGGATTTTCTTGTGTTGTGTTAAGTTAAGTCTAACTGCTGTATGCCAAACTAGCAGAGAGTTGAGCATAGGTTTTTTCATTGACATTATTGTTCACCCTGACAAGGATTGTGATTATTAATTTAGGTTGGTTCTCACCCCCTCAACTAATACTCCAGTTTCCTACATCATGGAATAATGCCATTATTCACCTATTGTAGGGCACCCAGGGCAAAGAAAGATGAATGATCTGCTGCAAAAGCATTTTTGTAGCCTAATATGTCAAAATCAATTCAACCTCTTCCGCTACCCTCATAACTGTGGTGAAGTATTTCTATGGATTTAATTGCTGAACTCTCCATGTCTCAATGGTTTACCACGTTGTTAGTGGTGGTGATGAAATGGGTGATTTTATAATGGTCAAGAACCCGTAGAGTTCTACAGTGGTGTTCTTCAAGTCAGGCCTGGCAGCAACACAATCCTCCAGAGTTGTCAGCACTCCAAACTTTTGGCCATGATTCATTTATTTGGGATTCATTGCATTTTTAACTGAAATGGTCCACAAAAGAGCAATTATGGTACTTTGGGCAATAAACTGCATTGGTGGTTAATGTAAATCCAAATCTGTGTGATTTATCTGTGGACAATGGATGTTGTTGAATGGATGGAGGAAGCCTAGACATACATTGAAGAGATGATGTAGCCTAATGTCTAGGGCGGTCGATCTCAAATCTGGGGAACCGGGTTCGAGTCTTGGCAATGACGGTTAACATCCTGGGATTCTGGGCAAATCACTTAATCTCCCCGTGCCTAACAAAAATGAACGTGTCCTTGTGTAAGCAACTGGTGCTCATGTAAAGCCCTCTGATACCCGATACCTTTGGGTCAAGTTTGCTGCTATAAAAAATCTCCGGAAATATAAATACAAGTGATTAGTAATAATCTGTCTACATATTTTCACTTCATAATCTCAGAAGCAGTGTGTGCACAAGACAACCAGAATGACCTGCCAATTAGAGGTGTCTTGAAAGCACAAAGGGAGGAAATAGCCCTTTATCCTAACAGAGGAGAACAGTAGAGAGGGAATGAGCAAAAGTAAAATTGTGGGTAGGTTATTTATGTTGGATACTTTTGAGCACGTGGAGGTTGGCAAATTGTAGAGGTACAGTTGGGATGCGGCAGGGAAGTTTTTGACAAAGTCATCATTTTCTTTGAAGATGAAGGTGCGGATCTTAAGCAGGGTGCTGCTACTGGCTGATATGTGGACAAACTTTAGACATTAAGGGAGACAGATTTGTGGCATGGGTGGGTGAACGGGAGTCAGATTGCAAAGTTGATGACTTTATCAAGATAAGGCAAGGTGTACATGGTGTAGACCCTTGTTCAAACTGGTGTATTCACCCAGCTTTCTCCTGATGTGTGGCCTAATTATGCTTTTGTGATACTGGGAGGAAGGTAGGTTGGATTTGTATTGAGCAGCAGTCACTGTGAAGTAGTGGCCATGGTCAATATAAAGGAGTCTGGTATAATGTAGCAATCACAGAGAACACTAATAATTCTGGCTGATGAGATAGAAATAAAGATGTCTGATGGTATGGAGATGAGGTTTGTTGAGTAGTGGAGGCCCCAACATGTGATGTAGTACCAGCATTTGGCATGTCTGGAACACAGTGGATATATTTTAATTTCATTATGTATTTTTCTTGAGAAATGAAACACTATGTTCCCTATGTTTTAAGTGAATCATAGTTATCCTAAAGTGATGTAGAAAGTATATTTAAATTGGTATTAAAGCTCTTAACTTCAGTCCTTCAAGGAAGCTCTGTCTGATCTGATCCTTCTCTCTGCTTACCCACAGGTCTAGTTATAGCATTAAATTGCTGGAGTGTAAGCTGGGCCGCCAACCTGCAATCTGCTCTTATGGTTCTAAAACTTGTGGCCATCACTCTGATTGTTGTTCCTGGAATGGTGGCTCTCTTTTCAGGTACGGCAAACAGGTCTGTATGTACATTGAGAGAGTGGAAAGAATAGCAGGGGTCTGAGGAATTCCTTCTGCTTTGAGAGTTTGCCTTAGTTATTTTGTTTTATTGGTGATATTTTTATTTTATTTATTACAATATAATGCACTTGTAATAAGGAGGTTGGAATATCTGTCACATATGTGACGGAGAAATCAGGCCCATCGTTGCCTCTGATACTTGTAATTAAACCCAGAGATATGTGCGCTTTCTTCAAATGAGTAATCTCGCTGTCCTTCAGCACTGCTCCTGTAGCAGGGGAACAAACGGCTGCCTACATTTTAGTTTGTCAAATACTCCTGAATGAAAGTTGCACATTACATTTACCAGGGTGAGTAGGTTGGTTCTTAATGCATCAGTATTGGTGTGGAAAATTAAATCAAGTTGTCTCCTCCAGATAATATGTCACATATTCAGGACATGTGTCTAGTCTGGCAATGATGCTGCATCGCACGTTCCCCATATGGTTATTGCAAAAAAATCTTTCTGTGCTGGTGATATCTATGTGAATTTGTTCTGCGTTCACTATTGGATTACTAGAAAGAGTCGGAAAATGTAAAGAAAGCTTTGCTAACCAGTTTGATGTCAGAGTTATGAGAGAAAGTTACCTTGTTTTTCAGTTAGATTCAAAGGTTTACATTGCCGTCTGTGAGAAGAAAACTTTAAGTATAAAAAAGCCTCTGTGTTCTAGTTTCACTGATATATGCTCATAAATAAAGATGAAAATAATCTGTTCATATATATAGGTGCGTGTGTGTGTGTATATATTTGTGAATGTAAATCTAAAGATAGATATAGGTGTGTGTATGTATGTATGTATGTATATATATATATATATAATTTTAATCTGTATTGAAGAGTATAAATCAGTGAAAATAGACGACAGAGGCTTTTTTTAAATAATTAATGTCCTCCCATAGGCAGCAGTGGTGCTTGCGTGATACTGGGTGAAAGATAGGGTGGAGATAAGTATATATATATATATATATATATATATATGTATATATATATATATATATGTATATATATATGTATATATATATAAATATATATATATTAATTTTATTTTTTTCACTGTACAAACCAAAGGTTAAAATAACATTATAGTTAGGTGAATATGTCAGTGATAAAATTAACTAATTGAACTAAACAAAAACACAGAAATTTACCAGTCATAGTTAGTTGAGCTAACTATAACTTGCCCCCTTGCCGTGCACTGCGTATGACCTCACATGACATCACTCATGACATGTTCTATGACATCATTTATGACATCACTCATGACATCGCAAATGACATCATTGGTGACATCACTGATGAGGAGATCATCCAATGAGTGTGTAAGTTTATTTTGTAGTTTACATAGTGGCAAGTAACTACCATATTAATTCTACATACTTTTGTAGAGCTTGGGTGCAGCTAATGGGTGTAAGTGTTTACAAAATGTGTGTGCTCCTAATGCACCATAGCTGTGTAGTGGTATTAAACATGTTATAAATGTTTGCATTCAAGAGTAACTCTGTGTGCAAGTGACAGTTGACTTGTGTTCATTTTGCTCCACACAACTTTTTGGTTGTGCAGAAACATCTTGCAAGAGGAGAAAGATTCTACGTTATAGATACTACCTTTTGTAAGCAGCCTTGAGTTATTAGAGAGAATCGTGTCAGCATGATCATTTATACTGAACATAGAAGACTGTGTGCTTCAGGTACTAACCTAAGTACGTGTGCTTGTTTTGCTCCAGAAGATATGCTATCCATACAGCTTTCACCACTGTATAAAGAGTGCAGGTAGTATTATCTTTAGCACCTTCAGATCTTGGTAATTTCAGTCTTTTTTTACAACTGTTCCATAGAATGTACACTGTTCTTAGTAGGTTCTTTTGAATTCCTCATGACAGTTTCAGTGTTTGCAAACAGTGTGGTATAGAATTAACTCTCTCCATAGAGTAAACACTGTCTCCATACTCAGGTCTCTACTGATATCAACTTCATGTCTAAATGTAGGTTTGGTGTGTGTCAGGAGTTTGACACAGATAAAAACTGTCCGTAGTAACATAACATGTGCATTTGTAAAGCGCACGTTCACCTGGAGGCATATTGGCACTGAATAACAGATATTTATTGTTACCCAACGGTACTCATTTTATCGACCTCAGATGGATGAAAGGCTGAGTGGACCCGCCAGGATTTGAACCTGGGACCATGAGGTCAAACACAAGCCCCTGCAGTGGACGCATTAGTCCACTGAGCCACCAGACCCGGCCAGTAGGGCATTTGATTTGGAATTGGCATTCACTAGTTTGGCTTTCTCTGAACAGTTGTATACAGATTGAACACCATACTCAATGAGGGCTTCCCATATATCTGTGGCTGATTGTTAATGCGAACCATGCTACCTTTAAAGTGTATGCTATAGGGCCAATGGTGCACATAATGCTTGTTTTCAACACCTAAGGGAGTTATTTCTGTGTGGTAGTAATTATGCCTGATCTTCTCCTCAGTTATTTTGTAATTACTGTCAAACCTTCAATGCCATAGTAATTTATACAGCAATATGCAGGAAAAGGAAGCTTGGATATGTCATCAGTGATGTCAACAATGATGTCATTTGAGATGTCATAAGTGATGTCATATAAATGATGTCATAGAACATGTCATGAGTGATGCCATATGTGAGGTCATAAGCAGTGCATGGCGGGGGCTCAAGTTATAGTTAGTGCTGCTAACTATAACTTGTGAAATTCTGTGTTATTTTTAGTTAAAAAAATAATGTTATCACTGGCATATTCACCTAACTATAACCTTACTTTAATCTTTGTTTTTTCAGGGAATTTCTACAATTTTTTTTAATCGAAAACACATTTTTATTACACCTAACTATAACATTACTTTAATCTTGTGTTTTTTCAGTGAATTTCTTTGTTTTTTTCAACAAAAAGTAATACTTAATTACCATATGAAAAAGCAACCACCGCGAAGCACAGCCGGGCCCTACAGCCAACACCCCCCATGCAGCCAACCCCACGCTGTGCACAGCCTTCAAATCTATAACAACTATTAAGCAAACAAATCAGTAGTAACTTTAAACTTTTTTATTACAAGAAAACAATTTTCCAACGTTACAAAACTACAACACCAACAACTACTACATTAAAAACTATATCAACAATTATATAACAAGCCTGCTGAGCTATCCAGGGCACACCCAGAGACTATTGCCTACAGGATGCTCCTGGTTTACCAATAGGCTATGGAGCAGGGGGTGCTCCCTTCCTCCATACGTGAAGTACTAATGGTACTCATACCTAAACTGGGGAATGATCCTTTGAAAGCGGCCTCCTATCACTTCCCTATGTTTATTAAATGTGGACTAGAAGATTCTCAGGCAATTCTTGGCGAAACGCGTGCTATGCCATCTGCCCAAATTGGTTCATACTGACCAATCAGGATTTATACCACGCAGAAACACCTTTTGCAACTTGCGGCAGTGGGTACATGTGTTCCACGTGCGTTCTAGACCAAGACCAATAAGCCCTCACCTTCCTAGACATAGAAAAGGCATTAGATTTTGTTAGCTGGCAGCACATGTGGCAGTTGCTTGACAGAATGGGGGGGGTCCGAAATATATTGCCTAGGTGCGGCTGCTTTATGCTTGGCCGATGGCACCGGTGCACACTGGATGCCTGGTGTCAGCGATGATCTGACTACAAAGGGGACCTAGGCTGGGATACCCCCATCCCCATTACGGGTTCACTCTGGTGACAGAGCCGGTGGCGTGTAGACCAAAAACTCTTCTCCAAATACTCTCCTCCGTTCCGTCAGACTCCCAATTAATAAAACAGAAACCTCATATACATTTGGCAAAATAATAAGTATCTCTGTCCTTACATGCTAAAATGCATATAGTCATTTCACAAAAATGAAAATTTAGCAAGCAGTGAGAGAGGTGATGATTTTGGGATCCTCCCTAACCTAGGGAGAGAACCAAGCAGATGCCTTGAAAACAAAGAGCACATCTTGCTGAACGATTCAGTGGTGGTCCCTTCCTCTTAGGACCACCCCAAGCACAGTTATGGGCAAAAATACAATACCAACCAAAGGACCTGCAAAGCATTATGGGACGAGATTAGCAGTGGGCAGTGAAAATTATAGTATCCAATATCAAAATAATTCTACAAAGAGCTGCAGTTCAACTAGTCGTTACAAAGTGTCCCTCACGAGTCAAATGCAAAAGCATTGAAATTATTACATCAAGCTGCAGTTCCACTAGTCGTTACTAGGTGTCCCTCACGAGTCAAATGCAAAAGCATTGAAACCCTTTCATGAAGCTGCAGTTCCACTAGTCGTTACTAGGTGTCCCTCATGAGTCAAATGCAAAAGCATTTGACTTGAGGGACACCTAGCAACGACTAGTTGAACTGCAGCTTGATGTAATAATTTCAATGCTTTTGCATTTGAGTCGTGAGGGACACCTAGTAACAACGAGTTGAACTGCAGCTCTTTGTAGAATTATTTTGATATTGGATACTATAATATTCACTGCCCACTGCTAATCTCGTCCCATAATGCTTTGCAGGCCTTTGATTGGGATTGTATTTTTGCCCATAACTGTGCTTGAGGTGGTCCTAAGAGGATGGGACCACCACTGAATCGTTCAGCATGATATGCTCTTTGTGTTCAAGGCATCTGCTTGGTCCTCCCCTAGGTTAGGGAGGACCCCAAAATCATCACCTCTCTCATTGCCTGATATTTTTCATTTTCACTTTTGTGAATTGGTTATATGCTTTCATCATGTAAAGTTGCTTTATCAAAGCACTTGTGGGTGCAGTTTACTAGCTGATTCCGTTCTGTGTTTTTCACAGACAGCGGGGCACAACAGTGCCACACCCTAAATGTGGGGTGTGTGCTCAAAAGCCTCAAAGTATACATTACATTCTGGTGTACCCTTAAGTTCTCCATAATGGGGAAGATGGCCCTAATTATAATGGTTGTGTTGCTCCAGTGTCTTTATGTACTGCAAGGTGCCATGTACGAGATCCCCGGAGTGTCTTCCAGGAGTTGGACACGCTCCTTGTGGACCTGCTTTGGGCTGGGAAATGGTGTAGGGTTGAGCTTCCCATACTGAGATTAGAATGGGATATGGGTGGAATGGAAGTACCCGACCTTGTATTATACTAACTTGCATCTCACCTGCAGCACGCAGTGCATTGGTTCGATGCCAAACCTAATGGGGAAAAATTCCTCTTAGTCAGTACTACTGTTATATGGGGTTATGTGGCCCTTAGATACATTGTCGACATTGCTAAGTTAGCATGAGTTTTGCTTGCCCTATGCTGCTGCTTTTGCGCATGCCTCTGCTAAGAGTTTGTTTTCGCGACACTTTGCCTCTGCTCTATACATGATAACAGATTGTTTTTCACGTTCTCAGCTTTCCCTTCAATTCTGTCTGAACATAATGTGCAAGGTCGATCAACAATGTCTCTTGTTATTCTGTTCTGGTCAGTCCCTATAACCTAGACAAAACATGTTACCAATAGCTGCAGTATGGAAGAATCGGGACATTCTACTGTCGACCACTGCTTCGCTCTCTGGTCCATTGTGCGGAAGTCGATTGAGCAGAGGGGAAGTTTCTTCTGCTGCTTCGTGGACTTCCGTGCAGCCTTTGATTTAGTGGACCGGGAGCTGCTGTGGGAGACTTTAATTGGATATGGTATCCCAAAGGATTTGTTAGGACTGACTGATACAAATTCTCTATACAAACAACTGGGCCCAGATCATTTTAGATACAGAGGGAAGCCTATCCGGAAAAATTGAGATTGGAAATGGACTGCGGCAGGGGTGCGTATTGGCACCTCTGCTGTTCTCCCTGTTCTTAGCAGATTTGCCATCAATTTTAGGTACTGTAAATGGGGCAAGCCCGAAACAAGATGGAAAGCATATTGCATGTTTATTATATGCGGACGACCTAGTAATTATGGATCTAACTGAAATTGGCCTGCAAAGGAAGCTAAGTAGGTTCAATAATTACTGTCGCTTGAAAAAACTTGTCATCAACATGGACAAGACAAAGATACTAGGATTTGGCCGAAAGAAAATTGGGTTTAATTGGTTTCTGGGTGCTGAGAAGCTGGAAAAGGTTGTAGAATATAGGTATCTGGGAATGTGGTTTGAAAGAAGACTGAAATGGCATACACACCAAGATGCACTAAAGCTGAGATCTTCAGCATCGGTCAGCGGATTGAAAAAAAGTCAATAAGGCTTATGGCGCGATGTTCGATAGACCGGTTTTAAAAGCTTACTCAGCTATGGTACCCCCTCAGTTTTTGTACGGTGCCGAATTACTTTACTTGAGTGGCAAATATGGTTGGGATGCTGAGGAGGGTAAAACTTCGAAAAATGTATTCTCATTGCCTAAGCCGGCAATGGTTCAGGCAGTGAGACTTGAATTGGGAATTACCTCATGGGGCATTCTAGCTTGTATGGCCCTACTTCGTTTCTGGCAGCGTTTAGGAACAGGGGAGGTTTTTAAAATATCACAATGGTGCAAAAACGAAATTGAGAAGAGTGAATTAAATTGGGCAAAAGAGATAAGAGCTACTATCACAAAGGCATGTTGTCTGATGAAGGTTAAATTGTGCCCCAACACTTACCTGATGAAAATGGACAAGAGGGAACTTAGGGGGCAGGGGAAAGAAATTTCGCGGGCACAGGATCAAGACTATCTCTTGAATAAAATTTCAGCACATTTTATGGCTACCGCGTGGAAAAACGAACAATGCTTCCCTTATGTCGATAGGTTACCCGACTGGCATTTACGAAGAGAAATATTAAGGTTAAGAATTGGGGTGAACCCCTGTTACGCAAATAATGGGGTGAAAGGCTCTATGATAGATAATAAGGGAAAATGCACCTGCACTTTTGGCACTTCATGTGACATTTTACATATATTAATGGACTGTTAGAAGCTTTTAGATATTCGAATACAGTTTTTACGACTGATTTTTAAGAAGTATGATATAAAAGATAGGGCCCAGGCACTAACCCTTGTAACAGAATTGAGCCATTTAGATATAGCCGTTGCCATTGGGAAATTCATGCAAAGGGTTAAAGTATTTTTAAATGGTTTTAGAAATGAAATGTAATACTACCTGATGCATATGGTTATGGGCTAAGCTGAAAGGGAAGTTGAGTGTATAATATGATTTTTGATGTTTTTATAAGGATGTGAGATTTTAGATGTATTTTTTAATGTATTTGTGAAAATGTTTGAGGATCTTTGGTCCAAATAAACGTGAATAAAACTTGAACTTGAACTTGAATCGAGCTTTGATATAGCGTTGTTGCATGTTTTTGAAACACACTCGAAGAAAGCCGTTCCATGGACCTGAGCTCTGCTGTTCCTATGATGTAAACCTTTGCGTTTAGGCTTTCAGGTAGGGGGTGTGCTAATAATGCCTAGAGATCTTCTGTTATATAAAATAACTTCTTACTACCAAGGGGAGGGTGATTAGGCTCAGTTAGTTTGCCTTTTTCACAGTCTTTATAAAATGACGACTCCTTTTGTATTCTATGGTATTGTAACAATGCTAATGATGCTTGCCTTATGCATTTTGCTGCTGGTTGTGGTTCGCATACTGTTTTATGAATCACTATATTCAAAATAAACATTTTGAACTTATTTAGTGACTCTGATTATTTTATTGTGGACAAGTACGTGAGAGCGAAAGATTGTCTTGTTCCCGCGACTCTGAGGTGAGTCGGGAGTGCTCGTGTTCTGGGTTGTCTAAACATTTGTAGCTTCTTGATATTTGTAGGAGACCGAATGAGACACTATTGCTAGTCGGTTGGGACTTTGGGTACTAAGGTGATAGGAGGTACACCCCTATTTACCGAGGTCCTGTTTTCTTGTGCATAGTTCTGTGTATGAGCAGAATCCCAGCAACATGGCGCCGCCAAAGTTTGGTCTGGTTCTTATCTGCGAGACGCTTGAGTAGTGCTCGTGCTGGTCCACAATACCCTCACTTCTGTTTCCAGAGACAGCTGTGACGGAGTAACCTCCTATATTTACATTTTTATAGGTTTATTCAAGCTTGAAGTTTTAAAAGGTATTTCTTTTCTTATAACCCGTGTTTGCGCTGCCACTCTTTAAGTTGTTCTTTTGTCTTCTCTGTAATGGCTGTTGATATTCCGGCTCATAGCAGAGCAACGCTGAGGGCGCACTTGACTAGTTATGCAGTCCCAGATGCTGGGGCCGCGCTTATTTTTGTGGTGGAAGCCGATCCGGCTCACCAGTTTGAAGTTTTTTACTCTTGGGTCACCTTACCGGCGGTGGATGGAACTGATGATATGTTTCACACATATACTGCCACTGCCGATCCTCAGCAGTATCAGCCTTATAGAGCTCTTGAGATTCCGCTTACAGCTTGGCAACACCGTATTTGGTTTAATGGCGCCCTTCCCCACCCATTAACCACAGTCCGTTTAGGCCCTTTATCTATAGATGGGGCCACATGGCCCGGTTTGGCTGGGTTTACCCCACACCCACGTGCTTTTACAACTGCATCTCTGGCAGAACTCCGCGTCTTACATACATCATTAATACGCATATATAGAGCAGTAATACAGTACGTAACACGCACCGTCCAGGTGGGACCACTTGGCGCTGCTGTACAACCTGCGGGTCCTGGTGGCGTGACCATCAGTCGCGTTATGGTTAATGCTGACATGGGCAAGCGCCCACAGAATAAGGATGAATTTCCTTATTGGCTTGCCGAGAAATTTGGACAGATAGAAGCTGTCTTTCCTAATACAACTCCTGTGGAGAAACACAGGATTTTGACTATTAGTTTACCTAAAGACTTAATTCCCGAATTGGCTGATTGTAACACCTGGGGCAGGGTGTTTGCAGCGGTCGGTATATTCTATGTGTTTCGGAACTCCCTCCATGACCATGCTCCCCTCTGTGATTAAACGCGTTCAAGATGAACACGGAGCCGAAGCGGCTGTCGAGCTGGGGATGAGACTGGTGGGAGTGTTCGACGTGGTTGCTGATATGATCCTTGCGAATGTCAAGGGCGATGCCGTTAGCTTTCAAGTAGCAAACCGCTTAGAAGCGGTCGCGGAGGCTGACAGACCGTGAGAATTACCAACCATTATTACAAAGGCTTATAAAACCATAGAATCACAAAGGTTTTGGGAGATACCCTAGTACTTAGAAAAGGGATGGGTATATATGTAAAAACACAAACAGAATTCCCTTTTCCTTTTGTTCTAAAAAAAGGACATCTAGATCCTATTCATTTCATTAGTCAAGGCCATACACAGAAATGACATAAACCAAAGCAATTTTTTCCCAGGTTGCTAAATATTACAGTCATGTGCAAAAAAAATCTATAATGAAAATTCAAACATAAAAACGAATATTCGAAGGAATGTATTTTCAATTATCTTTTATTCAAATAGTTGTATAGTTTATATTATCAAATGTTTATGCAAAATAAATAAAACCATTTATATTTAAAAACATACATTCATCATTTCAAAAAAGTACAATGTGTACAATGAAAAGAACAACTGTCGACGCGGCGTTTCGGGGTAAAGGTGGATCATCACCTTCTTCAGGACAATAATTCAGTGTTTAAAATCTGTCAGGTTAGATGTCAACTCCTATTTATCTTCAAGGAGGTGTTGAGTAAATTTTTCATCAGGTTCTCGCTCAGGTAATGAGGCGAAATTATACACTATATGCGTGTTGTGAACAGGGCTTTGTCATTACTCAGTCTCTCGCCTGTTTCTGTCCATATACACAGGGATTCATCAATCACCCTTCCATAGGACTATTCACCAATGATTTTTATATCATAAGATCCCTCTTGGTTTCGGGTATTTACCTTTAAGGCAAAACCTTGTAGATTGAATCCAACACCTCTTTTTCTTTAGGGTTACTGGTTCCAGTTAATACAATTCTGGTCCAGAAGTATTTCGGATTTGTAGCTGGAGAGCAAGCATCCGTCTTGCTGGTCTCGAATAGTCCTATGGACGGGTGATTGATGAATCCCTGTGTATATGGACAGAAACAGGCGAGAGACTGAGTAATGGCAAAGCCCTGTTCACAACACGCATATAGTGTATAATTTCGCCTCATTACCTGAGCGAGAACCTGATGGCCTTGTCGTACGTTGATGACATCTATTTGACTGACGACGACCTCGCCCCGCAGCTTGACCGAGTCAACCACATAATCTTATCTTTTGCCGACTACGGTTATAAATTAAATTTTGCAAAGTCACACATTGCCCATCTGGCAGTGCTCTTTTTGGGCTATGAGCTCAATAATGAGGGAAAGGGTTTAGCACCTCACTTCCTAGAGAAATGTGCACATTTGCAACCACCTTCTTCTTTGAAAAAGTTACAATCCCTGCTGGGTTTTTTAAACTTCGGGAGGACTTACATTCCCGATTATGCCCAGCGGATCAAACCGCTTTATGCGTTGATACAACCTAAGTTTTCATCTGCCAGCTGGCTTCCGGAATATACTTCCGTTCTGCAGTCTTTGCAGGCAGATTTGCTTGCGACTAACTTCTTAATGACTCGTGATAACACCCCCAACCTAGTAATACGTATTCTTTCAGGGGCAGTGGGTTTCACGTACTTAACATTCAATGATGGAGACACAATACCTATTGCATACAAATCACACTTGTACACTGCGGCTGAAATGCGTTTTTCCTCTGTTGAGAAAATCTTGACTGCAGTACAGATGGCTATTCTAAAGGAACGCTCACTGGCACAGGGCAAACGCATTCTTATGGTCACCCCCTTCCCTGCTTTGGAAGCGGTGACTAAAGCAAGTGTACCTAACTCAAAGGCATTACACCCACGTTGGATTCAGTGGGCTACTTCTTTAACGTCTTCGGATGTCACATTTGTCTTTGATCCATCACTTCGACTCAGGAGTTTTTACAGTATGAATTTGTTCATCCGCCTCCTTTGTCGCTTCTTCCTCTGAGTGAATACAAATGTATCATTTATACCGATGGCTCGGCGCAGCCGGCCACGGGTTCCAAACATGCTTATTCAGCAGCTTGCGCTATTGTGGCTGGCTCCATTGAAGATGGAGAGTTTAAGTCTTCCATTGTGCACACACAGGCACTAGGGGACTGTACGGCGCAATTGGCCGAGCTGCGTGCTCTTGTTCTAGCTCTAGAGTTTGCTGATCCTCTTGTGAATACTCTTATTGTGTGCGATTCTTACTATTGTGTCCAGTCGTTCAATGACAACTTATTCTTTTGGTCTCAAAATGATTACCGTGATTCGAAAGGCAGCGCAATTAGGCATAAAACGCTTTGGGTTCGAGTGGCAGATCTTAAACAACGTCTGCCTCTCACACATTTTATTCACACTCTCGGCCACCAGCGTGTCGGAACACACGCTCTTGGAAATTCTTTGGCTGATGAAGCAGCCAAGTCTGCAGTAGCCATGTGTTCCGTAGCAGCAGTTACAAGATCTATGACTAAGATTGATAATGAGATTCTGGCAGTGGTCGCTGCAACTAGGGAGGGAGGTAATTATCCTGCGGGTTTCCCTTCTAAGCACTCTTATCATGTAACTCCCGAACAGGTTCCTTATGCTACCATTCCTTCGGTGGGGGATTGGCTGATTCCCAACTCTGACCGCAGACATGCTTTGATCAAGGCCGCACATGAAGGCATTGCTTCGGCACATGCTGGTGTGTCGGCAACAGTCTCTATTCTTCAGCAACGTTACTGGTGGCGTGGTTTATATAAACAGACTCGTAACTATGTTCTTTGCTGTGATGTTTGTCAACAAATCAAGCCTTCTACGATCCCACGTCCGCCACAAACACGGCTGTGTATTTCTAATAGACCTTTTGGCTGTGTCTATCTTGATCACTGCGGTCCTCTTTCTTCTGATACTGCACACAAGTATATTTTGGTTGCGGTTGATTCGTGCACTCGATTCCTGTGGGTCTGGCCACAACGTAGTGGTGACGCTCGAAATGTCATCAGGGATTTGCGTGTCTTTATCGGGATGTTTGCCTGTGGTACCTTCCATTCTGACCAAGGTCCAGCGTTTGCCTCTAAGGCTTATAAGGATGCGATGAAGTCGTTGGGGGTACAGGTGCAGTTTTCGTCTCCATACAGGCCTGAGGGCAATTCAGTTGTGGAGCGAATTGACCGTAACTTAAAGCAATCCTTGACAGCTAGAGTCTTAGGTACTGGCAGGGACTGGCTGTCACACTTGTATGGGGTCCAACGTGCACTAAATAATCTCCCTAGAAGATCTCTGGGTGGGCGGACCCCTTACGAAATGCTCTTTGGCTTTCACATGTTTGTTCCTGACCTTGAGGGTTTGGACATTGTGGCGGCTGCCTCTAAGTTTGACGTAGATAATCATTCTGCTATGTTACAGGATCTACAAAAGGCACGTGATACTCTGGCAACTGAGCATTTCCCATCTACGCCTGAAGATGCACATCTAATTCCTGTTACCGGTTGGCTTCCTAAAATTGGAGATCTGGTGCGGGAGAAGATTGAAAACAAAAAAGAATTTGGTCCCTCTTACCGTGCTCCGGTTTCAGTACTTGGACTGAAGGGTACTCGTACAGTCATTCTACCACCGTTGCCAGGTCGCAAAGACAACAGGTACATCTCAGTAGACAATGTCAAGTTACACCGTGTGGCCGATACTGAATAGTGTGACACCTGCAGTTTCGTGCAACGCAATATCCTTAGCACCATTAACTTTGTCATCGTCAGCTGCCACAAGGATGTCTGCTCATATGATGGACACTGTAATTGATCTTCAGACTTTGTGACAATCCGCTTCTGCAATGGATATTGTGTGCCCTTTTCCGGCTATTGATTCCGTGAGTGAGCTGCCGCCTAGCCCACGAGTACGAATGGACGATTTGACGCTTTCACCTTTACTTGCAAGTCCAGTGAGTGCCTGTGATGGAGAACCGGCACACCTTTCTTCTGCCTCGTCCTCCTCATCATCCAGTTTGTCTGATGCACCTAAGTCTAAGTTGCATATTTTTTACTCCTGGTTCAAAAAGACATACTTTGTTCCCCCATGGACCTACATTTGGTTGGTGCTTATCCTGATATTCCTCTTCATGTCAATTGAATTTGTGACAGTGTTCTTTTTACTTATAAATGGCCATTATCTCCCTGAATGCTCTGCAGTAAAAATGGTCGATGGAACTTTGGCTCCTCACATATCGTCCCATATCATGAAACGTGACCAGTCTTTTGTGAATATTTCAGCTTTCCCAGTTCCTGATGACATTGTTTGGGACAAAGTAGCTTATGAAATCCATGGGCCGACTGAGGTCCTTCGTGTTCTATACGTGTTTCGCGTCTCATTAGGAGATGTGGTGACACGGGACATACATTCGGATGATTGGGATGTGCAGGCAGTTCATGCATTGTTTTCAGATTTAAAATATTATGCTGCCTTTGATGCTGAAGATTTGTATTTAAATTCTGCCAATTATGGTGATCTCTTTTGCTATCAACATTATGGGCATCATTTTTACACAAAACAAACACCATGAGACTTGTTTTTAATTTTACCCAATGGGAACATTGTCCAACTCCCTTAGAGGGAGTTCTAAAACTCTTAGAAATAAGTTCACCTATTTTTCAGATTATGATTTGACTAATCCTGAATCCTATTTTTTCGGCTTCAAAAATCCCCTACATCTAAGTACCTGTTATCCCACACTAAACTAATTTACGCCAACTCGTTTAGAACACAGTTGGCCACACACGGTTATGACCATTGGAAACAGACTATAGATTTAAAATCAATCTGGGGCACAAAGTCATGGCAGGTTCAGGGCACTGAGGCATTACATCGTACCTGCCTGATCCTGACTCAATTGCTGTTTTTAAATACAACCATTTACCAAACATCCTGCTATGGCCTTGCAACTGTCAAAAACCTAAATACCCCCTCCATTCCTTCATTAGCTGAATATGACAATTGGCGGTTACATAATAACTACACCATTGAGGCTTTGCAGGCGCTCCTTCAAAATGCCTCCTTTAATGTTTCTGAGGTTGATTCATTAGGATGGTTGTTGTGGCAAACTAATGCAAATGCATGCCAGCTGAGTTTCTATAATGTTACACCTGGTTTCATTCAGACTAAGCCTGACCCTTGTTATCCACCTCATCATTCTGTGACTACATACTCGGTAGGTAAATTGTGCCAGCAGTGACTAGAACACTCTACCCTGGCATCTGTCAAACAGCACCTTTCCATCCTATCGAACAATATAGATTTGGCTGATTTTCTCCTAGGCCCATGTAATCCAAGGGCCAAGCGATTTCTTTATACCTCTTATAATGAAATTTGGAAACTTTCACAGATGGAAGCCGCCTTCCGTCTGCATCAAATTGACCAGGCAAACTTAGAAAAAGTCCTTGCTGTAGTGGACAACAGCATTAACACGCTTTCTTCACGCATTTACACCTTAGACAATATTGTTTCTTCTGTAATAGATATTGTGCAAAGGGATGTTTCTGTGTTATATTATGGTCAGAACCAGTTAAGGTCGGTCATGCAATTTGCTTGGACGTTGCAGACACTGAAAATGGGTAAAGTGCCTTGGGATTATTTGAATGCCACTGCTTTATTTTTGCCTTTTAACATGACTGATAAACAGAAGTTTATGTCCATGAAAGATGCTGTATATACGCTGTTACATATTGAACAATTGGAGCCTTTGCCATTCTCCATAGCGGAAACGGACTCTGCTGTTTGGTTAATTCATGGCGTTATCACTTTTCCCTTTTCGCTTTTTCAATTTAAATCATGTATGTGTTAGAAATGGGGGTCTCTAGTTGGCCATGGCTGGCGCCAATGTCCAAATAGGGACCCTTCTTCCTAAGTCAGGGCAAGTGGGCTACCCCCTTTGATAACCACTGCTCAACCCTGTGGTAACATACCACGAGCAGTTAGGCCTATCTCAGAGGCAGTGTGTGAAGCATTTAGGACCATGCACAATAAGGCAGTAACGACACCACAAAAGGACACAACTCAAGTAGGTATAGAAAAAATAGTATCTTTATCTAAGGTTTAGTACGAGACTCTCAAAAGCATTTTAACCAGTCACAATGCATGTAAATCAGTAGGGACTTAAAAAGGCAATAACGTGTTCACCAGAACGTGGCACTGACTGAGTTCAAGGCCTGGGTCTACGCGACCCGTTGCGCACCAGATACCTGCCGTTGGACGGGGACACAGCACGTGGCTTCTCGAAGAAGCGGAGAAGGTAACAGGCGGACTCCCAGCGACCACAGTTCTCGATGGCAGTGGTCCGCAAAGTGCACTCTCAATGATTTGGGCACTCGGGGACAGGTGGGCTCCCAGCGGTAGCAGCACGCGGCTGCGGCGGCCCGGGCTGGTGGTGGTGATGACTCTCGTCGTGCAGCTCCGTGGTGGGCTCGCGGCGGCAGCAGCGCTCTCCTAGCTGCGGCGGCCCATGGGACGATTCACGATGGTGCAAGGTTGACAAAGACGCGGGCACTCAGCGGCAGCAGCTCTCTCTTAGCTGCGGCGGCCCACAGGACAAATCCCAATGATGCAAAGTTAGCAAAGGTGCGAGCACTCAGCGGCGGCAGCCCTCTATTGGCTGCGGCGGGTCACAGGACAAATCTCGGTGATGCAAAGTTAGCAAAGGTGCGAGCACTCCGGGGCAGCAGCTCTCTCTTAGCTGCGGCGGCTCACAGGACAAATCACGATGATGCAAAGTTAGCAAGGGTACGAGCACTCAGCGGCGGCAGCTCTCTCTTAGCTGCGGCGGCTCACAGGACAAATCACGATGATGCAAAGTTAGCAAAGGTGCGAGCACTCAGCGGCGGCAGCCCTCTCTTGGCTGCGGCGGCTCACAGGACAAATCTCGGTGATGCAAAGTTAGCAAAGGTGCGAGCACTCCGCGGCAGCAGCTCTCTCTTAGCTGCGGTGGCTCACAGGACAAATCACGATGATGCAAAGTTAGCAAGGGTGCGAGCACTCAGTGGTGGCAGCTCTCTCTTAGCTGCGGCGGCTCACAGGACAAATCACGATGATGCAAAGTCAGCAAGGGTGTGAGCACTCAGCGGCGGCAGCTCTCTCTTAGCTGCGGCGGATCAAAGGACAACCCACGATGTTGCACAACTAACACAAGTGCGGGCATCCAGCGGCGGCAGCTCTCTTAGCTGCGGCAGCCCACAGGGTTTCAGCGAAGGTTTTGAGGATTCAAAATAAGGCGGGCACCCAGCGGCGGCAGCTCTCTCTTAGATGCGGCAGCCCACACAGTTTCAGCAAAGGTTCTGAAGATTCAAATTAAGGCGGGCACTCAGCGGCGGCAGCTCTCTCTTAGCTGCGGCGGCCGACACAGTTTCAGCGAAGGTTCTGAAGATTCAAATTAAGGCGGGCACTCAGCGGCGGCAGCTCTCTCTTAGCTGCGGCGGCCCACACACAGAGTTCACAAGGGTTACCAGTCCGCGTTCCTCACAGTAGGACTAGAGGTTCCGGATTACTCGACGGAGGCCTCACCTGCAAGTAGAATTCCTAGCAAAGGAATTCGGGCGGCTGACGGGGTGAAGTCTAATGTCCCTGAGACTTCAGCAGGAGGCGCTCTCAATTCAGGCCCTTGGGTAGTTTCTTCAGCAAGCTTGGTGAAAGTTTCAAAGTCCTTTCCTCTGTCCGCTCGGACAGAGTTTCGTCTTGACATCCAGAAGGAACACACTTGAAACAGGTTTCAGCGCAGCGTTTTATACCTAAAAAGTCTTTCTTCTCTGCAGTCACAAATCACTGCATCCAGCCAGAACCAGTTCGGTGGGGTCGGGGAGCACTTGGTTTACGAGGTGACATCCTTCCCTTTCAGAATCTGGGGGTCTGCTATCAGACGCCCAATGGGAGGTGGAGCCATCATTCACCTTGCCAGGCATGGCCCTGCTCAGATCAATGAGTCACCCCTCTCCATACTCTAAATGCCGATCTCTCTCGCCAGCCAGGTCTGGCCCATCTGGCCCTGCTGCTCCAAAACCAGACGGCCAATACACACGCTAGCAAAGCCTACTGGAAAGCTGAGGCCAGAAAATACCTCGTTTCTAGCAGAGGTATTTTCGAACACGGGCTACGCAAATAATCCTTACTAAAAGATGTATCTCAATGTCCTGAGCTTAAACATATCAAATTCGACGTTCCTATCAGGTTCCTGGGGCAGGTAGGATTAGGGCATGTAATACTCAGCCTGCCCATTCTGGCCTATGAGAATGGATAGCCTCACAATAGTAAACAGTGAAATGGAGGGTAACTCGCTATTAGAACATCCTACACAGACATACTTTAAAAGCTGCTTCGGTGGGTAGCGCAAATCAGCGCTGCCGGCCCACCAGCAGTATTTGGTCTACCAGCCCTGGGCACACACAGTGCACTGATACAAGGGACTGACAGGTAAACCAAATGAGCCAATTATGATTATCCCAATTCATACAGTTCTCTTTACACAGGGAGCATTCGCGCTGTGTCACTGATTGGCAGTGGCACAGCGCCCAGAGCATCTAAATCCAGCCAACATAAAAGGTAAGAAGCGAAAAGAGGAAGGGAGACCCGCGCCAATGATGCCAGGTCTAACACGCGTCCCCTCCAGCTGAAATGTGGGGAGAACTAACCATTCCCTTGGGAGTTCTCATCACTAAGGCGGAAAAACCTGGACAGACCGTCAGCATTGGCGTGTTCTGTGCCAGGGCGGTGTTCCACCGTGAAATCCATACCCTGTAGGGAAATGGACCACCTCAACAACTTGGGATTCTCACCCCTCATATGCATCAACCATCTAAGGGGCCTGTGGTCTGTCTGAACCCAGAAGTGAGTCCCAAACAGATATGGTCTCAGCTTCTTCAGCGCCCAGACCACAGCAAATGCCTCACGCTCAATTGCACTCCACCTCTGTTCCCGGGGAAGTAACCTCCTGCTTAGGAAGGCTACCGGTTGGTCTAGTCCCTCCTCATTGATCTGTGACAGAACAGCCCCTATACCATGCTCTGAGGCGTCTGTCTGGACAACAAATTCCTTTGAAAAGTCGGGCGCCTGAAGCACGGGTGCGGTGCACATGGTAGTCTTCAGGGCGTCAAAAGCGTTCTGACAGGTGTCAGTCCAGTTTACCTTCTTTGGCTGCTTCTTAGAAGTCAGCTCAGTCAAGGGGGCAACAATGTTGCCATATCCCTTGACAAACCTCCTGTAGTACCCCGTGAGTCCTAAGAAGGCTCTCACCTGCGTCTGAGTCTTGGGGGGTTCCCACGCCAGGATAGTTTCAATTTTGGGCTGAAGGGGCACCACCTGGCCGCTCCCCACCTGGTGCCCCAAATACACTACAGAACCCTGCCCAATCTGGCACTTATCGGCTTTTATTGTGAGGCCTGCCTTCCGCAGTGCCATCAATACCCCCCAGAGGTGGCACAGGTGGTCCTCCCAAGAGGAGCTAAACACCGCAATGTCATCCAGGTAGGCGGCACTGAAGTCTTCCAGCCCAACCAACACCCTGTTGACCAGCCTCTGAAATGTGGCAGGGGCATTCTTCATTCCAAAGGGCATCACCCGGAACTGGCAGTGCCCAGTGGAGCTTCAGGCCGTTAACATGCAGGACCCGCAAGGGGTTCCTGGGAGACTGCAAGTCCACCACGTAGGTAACAGGACTCTTGCGCTCCACCACCTCAAAGGGGCCGGTCCACCTATCCTGGAGCGCACAGGGCTCCACCGGGGCCATGACCCAAACCTTCTGTCCAGGCTGAAACTCGATCAGAGTGGCATTCTGATCGTGCCAGCGTTTCATCTCTTCCTGGCTGGCTTCCAGGTTTGCCTCAGCAAGTTTCCTGAAACGCCGAGTCTGCTTCCTGAAGGCCAGCATGTAACTAAACACATCCTGGGGAGGTTTCCTGGGAGATTGCTCCCAGCCTTCCTTGACCAGACTCACAGGCCCTCTTACCGGGTGACCATAGAGCAGCTCAAAGGGACTGAACCATAAGGACTTCTGTGGCACCTCACGGTAAGCAAACAACAGGCATGGCAAGAGGACATCCCACTTACGCCTCATGGGCTCGCCTAGGCCCATTATCAAGCCCTTAAGGGTCCGGTTGAATCTCTCAACCAGCCCATTACCCTGGGGGTGGTAAGGAGTGGTGAACGTATACGTTACCCCACACTCCTCCCACAGAGACTTCATGTACTTGGAGATTAAGTTAGTTTCCCTATCGGACACCACCTCTCTGGGGAATCCCACACGGGAGAAAATCCCCATCAGTGCCCGTCCCACCACGGGGCCGTCACTGTCCTGAGCGGGATGGCCTCAGGGTACCGGGTGGCATGGTCCACCAAGACAAGGATGAAGCTGTTGCCCATGGCTGTCTTGGGATCCAGAGGCCCCACAATATCAATGCCCACTCTTTCGAATGGGGTGCTCACCACGGGAAAGGGCTGTAGTGGGGCCTTAATCTTCCCCCACTCTTCCCACTTGCCTGGCAAGTCTCACACGTCCTGCAGTGAGCATCGGAGCTCCTGCGCATCTGGGGCCAATAGAAGTGGGTGACCAGCCTCTCAAACGTCTTGGTCTGCCCCAGATGTCCAGCCAGTGGCACATCATGAGCCAACCCCAGTAGGAAGGTCCTGAAGCGCTGGGGTACCACCAGCACACGGGCTGACCCAGGCTCAGCAACCTTAGGCTCGCTGTAAAGGAGCTCGTTCTCCCAATAGATCCAATGTGACCCTGTCTGGTCACCTACTGCCTGGGCGGCGGCCTGTCGCCGCACCCCCTCAAGAGAAGGGCAGGTTCTCTGCTGCTCGCAAAATTCCTCCCTGGAGGGCCCCCCTTCCTGCTGCCAATGGGTCAGCTCCGGTAGGTCCCCCAGTTTGGCCACTTGTTGCCCTGTAGGTTCCAGGGCATCCCCCTCAAGGTCTGCTCCCTCCGGGACCGTGGGAACCGCGGGGGCCGGTTTCCCGCGCCCCCTACCCCTTCTCTTTGAGGCAGGGGCCTGGGCCATACTTTCAGGCTCCAGACCCTCCTGAACATCCTTCTGAGCTGTCATGGACCGAGTGGTCACACACGCCCACTCAGTCAAACCCAACATTTCCAGATGAGACTTTCTCTCCACCGTAGCCCACGGGGAGTTCTCCAGATCGTTGCCCAACCGACAGTCTACTGGCATGGCGGCCCTCACAGCCACTTGAAGAGTTCCTGTGACCCCCCCCACTCGAAGGGAACCTGAGCCACTTCACACTGGCTCTCTGAGTTGTCTGCTGACACTACGGGGCAGAATGCATGGGGGACAACTTGCTCTTTGGACACCAACCGGGAGCTGACAGCAGTCACACTAGCTCCGGTGTCCCTGAGAGCCTCCACCCTATGGCCATTGATGGTCACCCACTGCCGGTACTTCTGAGTGTTGGTCGGCAGTGTGGGGTTAGGGACCTTCTCGAAGTCCCCTAGCGAGACAAGGGTTAACTCTACGGGATCCCACCCACCTTGGACCTCCATTTCCTCCCCCCCAGGGCTACACTGGCAATCTGGCGGGATGGTGCACGGGGTGGTGCACGAGGGGATGCATTGGGGTCCCTCTGGGGACACTGGGGATCATAATACCGGTGGCCCACTTGACCACACTTGAAACAAGTAAGGGGCCCCCTATGAACAGGCCTACCTGTCGGGGACACTGCCTTCTTCTCAGGGGGAGGCTGGGACACCACTGCTTGGTTCCCTTGGGAATTACTTTGGGGCCCTCTCTGGAACTCCCTCTGTTTACCCTTGTCCCCCCCACTTTTCTTCTGGGGACCCTGCCCACCTCTGGCGAAGTCTCCCACAAAACCTTTGCGGACCCGGGTGCTCACCCAGCGGTCCGCCTCCTCAGCAAGCTTCCTAGGGTTAGTCAGCTTGCTATCAATCAGGTGCTGGCGTAGCTCTGGAAAACAGTTACTGGACAAATGCTCCCATGCAAACAAATCATACAATTGCTCGAAAGTTTACACTTTGCTACCTTTTACCCAGCGATCCCTTGCTCTGCAGAAAAAAGACACATATTCAACCCACGTGGTACCCTCTAACTTCTTACAGGTCCTAAACCTCTGCCTGTACATTTCCGGGGTCAAACCATAACGTGTCATTAAAGCTTCTTTCATATGGGCATACACCATCCTGCTCTCCTCAGGCAGGTCCAACAGGGTATCCCTACCATCACTCACAAAGCGCCCCCACAATCCCGCTCCCCAATCCTGCTCAGGGACCCGGTGGGACACCATTGCTATCTCATATGCGGCAAACCATTGCCCAATATCCTCACTCTTGTGAAAATCCTTAATGACATCCTTAGGAATATAAACTCTACTCTCAGGAGTTACTAAAGGTATGCTGCCACCAGAGGGGGAAACCGGGACACTCCTCGCCCTGATCTCTATCTCCCTAAACATTCTCTCATGTTCCATTCTCATTTTCTCAAGTTCAAATGACAATCGATTCTTCTCAATGTCTAACTTCTTACTCTCAAGGTCCTTCTGACCTTCCAATTTAGCCATCTCCAAACTATGCCTCCTATCTCTCTCCCTGTCCTCCAGCTCTTCTGGGGTCAGGCTCCTTTGGGATACACTACTACCTGGATTGGAGGGTGTTCTATCTCCCCCCTCTACTGCATCATCCTGCTGCCCTCCAGCATTCTCTTCCTCATCCCCAGCGGACTCTCTCGCTTCCCACCAGGCCTTCAGCGCCTTGTGGTACTCCTCCTTCCTAGAGAGACCTATCACGGGGACTGCGAATTGCCTACAAAATGACTTCAGCTGTTTGGCAGTATAGGTATCTAATCTTTCCTCCTCAAAGGCGAGATCCTCCGAAGCATTGGATGTTGGGCTTCCCATATTAGCAGTACTCATGGCTGCGATCAACAATTCAATACTAAAACAACCAACTAAAAAAAATTCAGAGAGAGAAAAAAAAAATCCACGCGTGTCTGCGCTTTGGTCTGTACTCACTAGTGGTGTCTACCAGTTATTGTACGTGGATCATAAATGCAAGTCCTGATCCTCACCGCTGACCACCAATGTTAGAAATGGGGGTCTCTAGTTGGCCTTGGCTGGCGCCAATGTCCAAATAGGGACCCTTCTTCCTAAGTCAGGGCAAGTGGGCTACCCCCTTTGATAACCACTGCTCAACCCTGTGGTAACGTAGCACAAGCAGTTAGGCCTATCTCAGAGGCAGTGTGTGAAGCATTTAGGACCATGCACAATAAGACAGTAACGACACCACAAAAGGACACAACTCAAGTAGGTATAGAAAAAATAGTATCTTTATCTAAGGTTTAGTACGAGACTCTCAAAAGCGTTTTAACCAGTCACAATGCACGTAAATCAGTAGGGACTTAAAAAGGCAATAACGTGTTCACCAGAACGTGGCACTGACTGAGTTCAAGGCCTGGGTCTACTCGACCCGTTGCGCACCAGATACCTGCCGTTGGACGGGGACACATGCAAAAACAACAGTTGATGGACAGAATGCAGAACAATGTCTTACATTCACCCCAGTACAGAGATCTGGGCCTAAATCCATCATTTTTTTGCTCACCATGCCATTCCAGTTTGGACCCAGCCATATGCAAATCAGTCTTGACCCTGTGCCTCATGGGAACAGTCCAGCCCGAACTGCCAAGCCAGGTCCTCCCTGGACTGGAAACAAGCATCCTAGGACCGGTTTCGGGGTTTCACCCCTCTTCAGCCAGGATAGCTTGATTCCAGTGGCATGGAGAGCACGGGACCCACGTCTGGGCATACCCGTCCCACTCGGAGTGACAAATGCAAAAACAACAGTTGATGGACAGAATGCAGAACAATGTCATACATTCACCCCAGTACAGAGATCTGGGCCTAAATCCATCGTTTTTTTGCTCACCATGCCATTCCAGTTTGGACCCAGCCATATGCAAATCAGTCTTGACCCTGTGCCTCATGGGAACAGTCCAGCCCAAACTGCCAAGCCAGGTCCTCCCTGGACTGGAAACAAGCATCCTAGGACCGGTTTCGGGGTTTCACCCTCTTCAGCCAGGATAGCTTGATTCCAGTGGCATGGAGAGCATGGGACCCACGTCTGGGCATACCCGTCCCACTCGGGGTGACAAATGCAAAAACAACAGTTGATGGACAGAATGCAGAACAATGTCATACATTCACCCCAGTACAGAGATCTGGGCCTAAATCCATCGTTTTTTGCTCACCATGCCATTCCAGTTTGGACCCAGCCATATGCAAATCAGTCTTGACCCTGTGCCTCATGGGAACTGCCAAGCCAGGTCCTCCCTGGACTGGAAACAAGCATCCTAGGACCGGTTTCGGGGTTTCACCCCTCTTCAGCCAGGATAGCTTGATTCCAGTGGCATGGAGAGCATGGGACCCACGGCTGGGCATACCCGTCCCACTCGGGGTGACAAATGCAAAAACAACAGTTGATGGACAGAATGCAGAACAATGTCATACATTCACCCCAGTACAGAGATCTGGGCCTAAATCCATCGTTTTTGCTCACCATGCCATTCCAGTTTGGACCCAGCCATATGCAAATCAGTCTTGACCCTGTGCCTCATGGGAACAGTCCAGCCCGAACTGCCAAGCCAGGTCCTCCCTGGACTGGAAACAAGCATCCTAGGACCGGTTTCGGGGTTTCACCCCTCTTCAGCCAGGATAGCTTGATTCCAGTGGCATGGAGAGCACGCGGCTTCTCGAAGAAGCGGAGACGGTGACAGGCGGACTCCCAGCGACCACAGTTCTCTATGGCAGTGGTCCGCAAAGTGCACTTTCAATGATTCGGGCACTCGGGGACAGGCGGGCTCCCAGTGGCAGCAGCACGCGGCTGCGGCAGCCCGGGCTGGTGGTGGCGATGACTCTCATCGTGCAGCTCCGTGGTGGGCTCGCGGCGGCAGCAGCGCTCTCCTAGCTGCGGCGGCCCACGGGACGATTCACGATGGTGCAAGGTTGGCAAAGACACGGGCACTCAGCGGCAGCAGCCCTCTCTTAGCTGCGGTGGCCCACAGGACAAATCCCAATGATGCAAAGTTAGCAAAGGTGCGAGCACTCCGCGGCAGCAGCTCTCTCTTAGCTGCGGCGGCTCACAGGACAAATCACGATGATGCAAAGTTAGCAAAGGTGCGAGCACTCAGCGGCGGCAGCCCTCTCTTGGCTGTGGCGGCTCACAGGACAAATCTCGGTGATGCAAAGTTAGCAAAGGTGCGAGCACTCCGCGGCAGCAGCTCTCTCTTACCTGCGGCGGCTCACAGGACAAATCACGATGATGCAAAGTTAGCAAGGGTGCGAGCACTCAGCGGCGGCAGCTCTCTCTTAGCTGCGGCGGCTCACAGGACAAATCACAATGATGCAAAGTTAGCAAGGGTGCGAGCACTCATGGGCGGCAGCTCTCTCTTAGCTGCGGCGGCCCACACAGTTTCAGCGAAGGTTCTGAAGATTCAAATTAAGGCGGGCACTCAGCGGCGGCAGCTATCTCTTAGCTGCGGCGGCCCACACACAGAGTTCACAAGGGTTACCAGTCCGCGTTCCTCACAGTAGATCTAGAGGTTCCAGATTACTCGACGGAGGCCTCACCTGCAAGTAGAATTCCTAGCAAAGGAATTCGGGCGGCTGACGGGGTGAAGTCTAATGTCCCTGAGACTTCAGCAGGAGGCGCTCTCAGTTCAGGCCCTTGGGTAGTTTCTTCAGCAAGCTTGGTGAAAGTTTCAAAGTCCTTTCCTCTGTCCGCTCGGACAGAGTTTCGTCTTGACATCCAGAAGGAACACACTTGAAACAGGTTTCAGCGCAGCGTTTTATACCTAAAAAGTCTTTGTACTCTGCAGTCACAAATCACTGCATCCAGCCAGAACCAGTTCGGTGGGGTCGGGGAGCACTTTGTTTACGAGGCGACATCCTGCCTTTTGAGAATCTGGGGGTCTGCTATCAGACGCCCAGTGGGAGGTGGAGCCATCATTCACCTTGCCAGGCACGGACCTGCTCAGATCAAAGAGTCACCCCTCTCCATACTCTAAATGCCGATCTCTCTCTCCAGCCAGGTCTGACCCAGCTGGCCTTGCTGTTCCAAAACCAGACAGCCAATACACACGCTAGCAAAGCCTACAGGAAAGCTGAGGCCAGAAAATACCTCGTTTCTAGCAGAGGTATTTTCGAACACGGGCTACGCAAATAATCCTTACTAAAAGATGTATCTCAATGTCCTGAGCTTAAACATATCAAATTCGACGTTCCTATCAGGTTCCTGGGGGCAGGTATGATTAGGGCATGTAATACTCAGCCTGCCCATTCTGGCCTATGAGAACGGATAGCCTCACAATAGTAAACAGTGAAATGGAGGGTAACTCGCTATTAGAACATGCTACACAGACATACTTTAAAAGCTGCTTCGGTGGGTAGCGCAAATCAGCGCTGCCGGCCCACCAGCAGTATTTGGTCTACCAGACCTGGGCACACACAGTGCACTGATACTAGGGACTGACAGGTAAACCAAACAAGCCAATTATGATTATCCCAATTCATACAGTTATCTTTACACAGGGAGCATTCGCGCTGTGTCACTGATTGGCAGTGGCACAGCGCCCAGAGCATCTAAATCCAGCCAACATAAAAGGTAAGAAGCGAAAAGAGGAAGGGAGACCCGCGCCAATGATGCCAGGTCTAACAGTATGCAACACTTTCCTGTTGGCCGCTTTGAACCGCTTGGTAGTGCTTTTCTGCATGAATTATGGGTCCTGCCCTTTGCTTATCGGTGTCTAAGGGAGGATAAAGAGGTTTTCCTTACAGGGGAGGAGTGTGATTCGATAGTGGGTCACTCTCTTGTGTGCAAACACGTTAAATTGCACGGCGAGTGTAACGTGTCAGCGCCCAATCTCGCTTGCTCTTTAAAAGGGACCCCAGTTCCATCCGTCACGCCTGTCTTTACATTGCTTACTAACGGCAGCTATCTCATTTTAAACAATCAAGACTGCTGTGGTTTGCGGGCGGGTGTCCCATACTTGGTAACTGTTTCCCAGAGCGTAACTTGATGTAGCAATGTCCTTTTCCCGCCCCCGCAAGGGAGTTTAGATTCTTCACTTTGGCCTTCCATTCCGACTTTGAAAACAGAGTTCAACAAGTTGAGCAGGCTCAAAGCCCTTTTATTCCAACAGGAGGTGGCCCTCACTTCCGCCCGTGAAACATTCAGATTGCAGGTGGCTCGGACCTCGAGTGAGATACAGTCGCTTCTTAACACGAACCTCCCACTTCATTTTGGGGAACTAATTCACCAAATATTTAATGCATCTGAAACGACAGGCCTTGCACATTTTTTTAAACGGGTGGGATCTGGCCTGGTCTCTTCCTTTCAAACTATATTCGGGGTAATACCAGCTTTTATTCATTCTATATTTTCCAGCGTTTTCGGAGGGTTCCCCTTAATATTGGCGCTGACAGCTGGTGTCCTGCTTCTCCTCCTTGTGCTCTGCACAGGCCGGCCCAGCTACAACTGTACCGTAATCGCCTGTATGAGGCTTTTGGATGCTTGCCTTTTGCAACGCTTGGCGTGAGTTACGACTTGACATTCCGCTTTGCCCATTTTACTTGCGTGCAGCCAGTGCTTCATTGCAAAAGATGTCATTTCTCCTGGGCGATGGAACTTTGCTTATCGAACACGTGGTGTCCTATCCCTGATTTCAGCCGGTTGATGGGTCCCTTAGAGACGCACGACGAGGCTTGTTCTGTGGATGGTCAAATGAAGCGTGCAGCTTTACTTGGAATCTTGGATCAATGGGATGTCTCTGCGGCTGCGCAGACTTTCCTACAACGAAGTTTCATTGAATGCCACGCCAGATTCCCATTTATACTTTTGGATGCTCCTGCTTGTGAGGAACATGATTGTTCCTTCGACTTACTAAATTGGATGTCATCGCTTTTTTCTACCAATGACAAGGATGAACTATTGGAAGGAATTGCATTCCTTTGCACCCAAACCTTCATGGTTTGACTACTTGGGTCGTCCCTACTCCGCTGTCTGGAATACAGACTCTTTTTCAAGCTCAAAGTGCCTTTAGCTTTTTCTTCGAACTTTCCCTTTTTTCTCCGATTTGTTTTTTTTTTAGAAAGTCCCTCACCAATATTGTAAACACTGCCTGACTTTTGAACTCTGTTTTTGTTCTTCTGTCTATGTCATACTGACTTACCAGGGGGAGGGTGTTATGTGGCCCTTATATACATTGTCGACATTGCTAAGTTAGCATGAGGTTTACTTGCCCTATGCTGCTGCTTTTGCGCACGCCTCTGCTAAGAGTTTGTTTTCGCGACACTTTTCCTCTGCTCTATACATGATAACAGATTGTTTTTCACGTTCTCAGCTTTCCCTTCAATTCTGTCTGAACATAATGTGCAAGGTTGATCAACAATGTCTCTTGTTATTCTGTTCTGGTCAGTCCCTATAACCTAGACAAAACATGTTACCAACAGCTGCAGTATGGAAGAATCGAGCTTTGATATAGCGTTGTTGCATGTTTTTGAAACACACTCGAAGAAAGCCGTTCCATGGAGCTGAGCTCTGCTGTTCCTATGATGTAAACCTTTGCGTTTAGGCTTTCAGGTAGGGGGTCTGCTAATAATGCCTGGAGATCTTCTGTTATATAAAATAACTTCTTACTACCAAGGGGAGTGTGATTAGGCTCAGTTAGTTTGCCTTTTTCACAGTCTTTATAAAATGACGACTCCTTTTGTATTCTATGGTATTGTAACAATGCTAATGATGCTTGCCTTATGCATTTTGCTGCTAGTTGTGGTTCGCATACTGTTTTATGAATCACTGTAGTGAAAATAAACATTTTGAACTTATTTAGTGACTCTGATTATTTTATTGTGGACAAGTACGTGAGAGCGAAAGATTGTCTTGTTCCTGCGACTCTGAGGTGAGTCGGGAGTGCTCGTGTTCTGGGTTGTCTAAACATTCGTAGCTTCTTGATATTTGTAGGAGATTGAATGAGACACTATTGCTAGTCGGTTGGGATTTTGGGTACTAAGGTGATAGGAGGTACACCCCTATTTACCGAGGTCCTGCTTTCTTGTGCATAGTTCTGAGTATGAGCAGAATCCCCGCAACACTACTGGAAGGGAGGAACTGGGGACCCTTTTGATGTGTGGTATTAGAACTCCTGAGATTCTGCCACATGTGTTGAGAGTGAGACAAATGTACAGGCTCTGGGCGCAGGCTGTACGGGTGGTGCTTCGTAGAGCACCATATGCACCAGAACTGGAGAAAATCTGGCCTTTTGCACAAATAGCTCACATGATGACTGTGGCCGGCTGGCGGGAAGGGGGCTGCATCTCCTTGGAGGAGCTCTATCTCTCTGGCCGGTTAATTACTCTATCGGAGGCAATTGAATCTTCTGGGCTAGGAAGGGGCCTGCTCTCCAATATACCAAAATTGCAGCCACGGCTAGGAGGATGTGACCTGGATTTCTGGATGCCCCTGCTCCTACCTAGACTTTGGTTCCATTGCTGACACTGGCGGATGGTCGGAGACTCATCACTCATATCTACCACACCCTGGTGCAGATAGATGCAGGTCTCCCCTCAAAGTGGAGGATGTGTGGCAGCGGCTCTGTGAGTTCCATATTACATCTGAAGAATGGAATAAGGTAGATAGAAGGGTGCGGAAGGTCTCTCCTAATGCATGCTTTAAACTTGCTCAATACAACATAGACCACATTACATAGCTCTCACCCAAGCGTCTACATTCAATATATCCTACTAGAAATGCGGGGTGCCCATGCTGCAGATATTCGTCGCCAGACTTCCTTCATATAGTTTGGAGCTGCCCTTGGATTGTATTTTATTGGGACGAGATCTTGGGACATGTGCATAATGCTACAGGATGACTGCTGCCTCGAGAACTGAAACAATGCCTGTTAGGTTTGGTCCCTGACAAAAAAATAAGAAGCTAGGCAGGAAATTCACATTTTTCAGGCTGACTCTGGCCAAATGTCACATAGCCATTTGATGGCTCAGCCCGACACGCCCCCCCGACGACTGAGTGGTTATGTGATATAACTGAGTGGGCTGGTGCGGAAGAAGCACATATGAAAAAAGTCAGGCGCAAGGATAAACTGGCGGATGATCTGCTGGCCTGGGGGGCAATGGACCCTGACCTTACTGAAGACGATCACACTGCCCCCGCAACTGTGATGGGGGACGATGACGGGGAATCTATGCAGGGCTAGTACTCCCGATCTCAAGGGGGGAAAGTGGCAACCCTATTGAATGGTCGCACGCGGGTACCGTGATCTGGCCTCGTGCTGTCCGACGAATTGCTGCAGTTACTCTGTGATACGTGTCCTTTAGATGATGATGAGCTATGAAATGAACTGAGCTAGTATTCTATGTTTTGTTTCAAATGGCCTTAGCAATGTTTGAAATTTCAGAGGTTGCATCATATGGTTGCAATGGTCCGAACTATTTCCTCTGATGTGGAACTGTATAATGTTGAAATGCCAATAAACCATATAATAAAAAACAATTATAAAACAAACAAAACACCCAACTTTTACTAATATATAAAGTCTTCATCACATTATGACAAGCAGTTTCTGTAGCTGCAGCACCTTAGCCTGGCAAAAAGTCTTTGGTATAACATTTTTTTATTTGAGGCCTGCTAGCAAAAAAGTCTCAGAAAAATGCCCCATGTGTACAGTTTTTTAAAGGGAGTTCAGAAAGGCTAGCTCAAGCAGAGTTAGCTTGTGCTACTGATCTACAGACCTCTTCAAGTGCTTCCACATTTTTTCAACCAGAATACACTGTGCCTGCTCAGGTACTCACTGCAGACAATAATCCTGCTTTTCTTAACAAAGCTTGTTTTTGCTGCTTATGTAAGCAGATGATTATTTACTCAGAGACAAGTAGACCTACACAGCACAAGCTAGTGCAAGATCACAAATGTACCCTTGTGTGAAACAAACATTATCACTTCTCCAATTAATAGATTTTTTCTTCACTTTCAACAAAATAATTATTTTCTGTTTTTTCAAAAATGAACAAGACTTCACTTTCTCCTCCATATATTTTCTCACATGGAAGTTTTCTTGTTCACAACTACTGTTTTCCACTTTCCTCCCACAAAAAGACAGATTAGCCAAAAATAAAAAGTTACATAACAGTTAATAAATGATAACAGTCATTCTTCACTGTATTCTTTAAATGTTTCTGCATCTTTGACCCACAATCACATATTAATATCTAGTGTACCACTAACTTGTTGTTCCTTTCTCCTGAAAAACTCCACACCCTAAAACACTGCATTTTTCTATCCACAATTAACTTATAACATGCCTTCCAACATGGTTCCAGAATAATTTTTAAAGTAGCACCTTCCTCTATACAGCCTACTGGCCTTTCAGTGCTCTTTGTTGTTGAGAGGTCGAACAGGGAATTGCCACTCCGCTGCCACTTGTGGGACCTTTTGAGAGCCATCTTAGACAATCTCCTTAAATGTCATGACAGAGACTTCATCCACCAGTGGGCAAGACAAGAAGGAGACCAAAGATATGAGGTGCAGGTCTTCAGAATCTTTGTCGGGAAAACACTGAAGATGTAGGAGTCTAGGAGACACCTTATCGCAGTAAAACAGAAGTTGTGAGCCATGAACCTAAAAAACCTGCCCCTCTTCCTGGCGAAAGTGAAAATAATCAGTGAAGGACAATTTTACTTCTTTCTCAGCCCAGAAGAGATCGACCGTGAGCAGGCTAAATTACTATATATAAATAAATGGCAAAGTTTGTTGACTGGCAAGATGGAACTCTGGGTCTGGAAAGACAACCTTGATGCATGCACGAAAGGGCAACAGCAGTCTGGTACATCTGAGAGGAATGCAGATTTTACCAGCTAGACTGCAGAAGCCTCTACAACGGATATGGTCTGGTGACATTTGAGTTAAAAACTGATTACACTGTGATGAATGGAGAATGAAAACATATTATATCCTCTTTGATACTTTTAGGGGCAAGGTTTGTTGTGACCCTGATAAATCAAATTTATCATATGAGAAGGTTAAGCAAACAAAATACTGTTTTTTTCACACTGAATATTATATTGTATGGAGGATGGGTGAGATGGGGCTGATTGACGGGAGACCGAAAGAAAAGAAGCGTAAGAGTTGTCCCGGGAGAAAGCAACATTTTAGGACAGATTTCTTTCCTGGCGGACAACCTGTTCTTCTAGGTCAGTAGAGTAAATTACTCTTTTGCCCTGGTGGAGGTACATTCCACATGACTTATAAATGATCGCAAAGCGGGCAGTCATTTATAAAGCAATTCCAGGAACTTGGCAGCAGTTCCTGTTTGCTGCAGGGCTCCGTCAGCAGGACAGAGCCCTGCATCAAGCAGTTTTCTGTTTTTTAGATTCAATAGGGTTTTTTTTTTAAAAATAAAAAAGACAATGCTCACCTCACCATTGGATTCCTCTCTTATGGGCACGAGAGCATTTAGAAGTTTTCATTGCCCCTTATCTCCAGGGCGTTCCTGGCGGTGATGGGCAGTGAAAACTGACCTCTGAATCCTGCCCAACTAAATCAGGCAGGCGAAATGAGAGGTCTTCCTTCAATGGGCCTTACTCCACAGGGAAGTCGGAGGGATTTAATCATAACGGAGTAGTCTCCACCGTGATTAAACCTATGGTCCACTAGGTTCTAAATCAGTCGGCCAAACCATCATCTTGATGTTAAGCATATACCGTCACCATTGCGACCAAATTTGCTTACCGCCAAGATATAAATCGGGCCCTAAGTTAGTTTAAGGTAGCTGAGTTTACTGATCCTTGGGTTGTGCACCACTCAGTTCCTTTCGTGGTACTGGTGAACCCCCCTGGACTTGCAAACTACTGTGCATCAGTTGTGTAGGTGTTATGTTTAGGTTAGTTTTATTTAAACATCAATGTGCACAGATTGAGGAGAAGCAGGTTTATGGAGGAATTGGGGCGACACAAGTTGTTTAGGTGTTTACCTGCGGGGGAAGGGGTACTTTTAGTGGACATACCAAAATTCATGAGACTACACAAAGGCACTAGAACACCCAGTGAGAAACCTCATAGTGGACTGAACAGATAGGGGCTGCTTGGCAAGATGCAGTAGACTTGTCCATGCAACAGTGTTATAATGAGTAGGACTATAAAGTTGTTAACATGAACTGCTTGTGGTCTCAATGGCTTTGTAAAAGACATAGGGGCATATTCTCAAGCCCCTATCGCCACGGGAACGTCACTTTTTCTGACGTTCCCGTGGCGATAGGGTCAACGCCTTATTCTCAAGGCAGCGTTAACCCACTTAACGTGGCTTTAAGCCACGTTAAGTGGCTTAACGCTGCCTTGAGAATTAGGCCCCTTTCACGCTAAATTTAGCGTGAAAGGGTCGTGCAGTGGGTGTTGCAGTGGGCGTTCCACCGCAACACCCATTGTGATCGACGCTGCCACCTATTATCAAGGGTGGCGATAATAGGTGGCAGCGCCGAACTTAAGAACAGAAAAATCATGGTCTTAGGGTGGCGAAACGAGGAGAAATGCTTTATTTCTCCTCGTTTTTGCTTTTTCCATGTGTGCTGCCTTGTGTTGCACACATGGAAAAAGCAAAATGCCATGGTTTGTTTATGTACAGGAAGGTGTCCCTTCCTGTACATGAACAAACCTTTTCAGAAATGCCATTTTGTAACATTGATGTGTGCTGCACGAAGCAGCACACATGAAAGTTACAGAATGGTATTTTTGGATTGTTTATGTGCAGGAAGGGGCACCTTCCTGTACATAAACAACCCTCCCCTGCACACAGACACTCTTGCACTCTGGTGCAAGGATGTATGCGTTGGCGGTAAGTCGTGAAACTTAGCGCCATCGCAGGGGGAAACGCCAGGCTGCACCACATTCTTGAGAATAGGGTGCAGCCTCGCATTTCCGAAGTGGCGGTGAGAGGCGTTAAGCCAAGGAGGCTAACGCCTCTCACCGCCACTTCCTTGAGAATATCCCCCATAGGGTGCACACTCATCTCAGACGCCATACTATTCAGAACGTATTGGTCAAGAAAACTCACTTAACTGATAAGGAGGAAGTCAAGGTCCAGAAACAATGGACAGGTCATGGATGAGGGCAGGAACGGGGGGTCTAGATGGCACCCCAAGTTCCACTCTTGCTTCGATACTTTGAGACAGATGTAGAGGGGATATATATATATATGTATATATAGTGGTATATGGTCTCCTGGGGGGAGAAGAGAAATGTTTGATAAAACATACACACCAACTCCAGATGACTAGGCTTCTTTTTAGACCCTCTACGTGCCCTGGGTATGCCAAGACGTGGGTCCCGGGCTCACTGTTCCACTGGATTCAAGCTAGCCTGGAAGATGAGGGGTGCTTGCAGGGGCATAACACAGGCCCCCGCAGTGCGGGGGGGCCCTAGCTCCAGGGGGCCCCCTCAGCAGAGCACTTCGGCCGGAGAGCTCCTGAGAGAGTTCGGAGGGGGCCCCTCCATGTACCTTGCAGGGGGGCCCCCTCAATTATCGTTACGCCACTGGGTGCTTGTTTTTGGTCCAGGGAGGACCTGGCTTGGCAGTTTGGGCTGGACTGTTCCCATGAGGAGCAGGGTCAAGACTAATTTGAATATGACCGGGTCTAAACTGGGATGGCATGTGAGCAAAAGAATGATGGATTTAACACAGATCTCTTGACTGAGGGTGATTGTTTTATTTGTTCCACATTCCGTCCATCATTTGTGTTTCTTTTGCTTTGGCACACTGAAGTCACACCAAAGGCAAGCCTACCCACACCCAGTGCTAGGATGCTTGGTCTTCCGCCCACCCACCTCCTACCGCAATTACACCGCTAACTTCTGTGCCTAGCCGCCCAAACCTGAAGGTGTCTTCTCCTGCACCACTACCATTTCACTTGCACTCTCCCTCACACCTCACTTACCCCATGTACTTCACACCCCAACACACACCACCACACACTCCTGACCCCCACCACACCACACCCCTCCCTGTGCTGCATACTTCTCAACACTTGCTCTCTTAGTAATCAGGCCACCGAAATTTGGGACCTGCTACACAACCGCTCATCTGGACCATTCTTTCTGACTGAAAACCATCTGACTCCCTCATTGGCCCCTGTCATTGCCACAGCAATTGCAACCCTGAATACAAGATAACAAAACAGAAAAGGAAAAAGAGACCCCGAGGCATAATCGCTATTATCTTGAAAAAATCTAGCCAATGCTCTACCATCTTGGAAAGCACCACTAGCAATATGGAACACTTCGACCACCTCATTGCTGCCAACTATGCCCTAAGCTGTACTCTTGTCTACCACCCTTCCAGACCATGCACCAACTTTGGCAATACCACTGCGGACTTTGTGTCCCTCAAATCCAGCACCTTCATCCTCCACAGTGACCTCAACTGCTAGCTGGAGGACCACACCTATCCCAACATGATCAACCTCCTATGGGAAATGTCAAACCTCTGGCTCACCCAGTGAGTGGAAGACCCCGCACATGCCGTCGGACACCTACTGGATCCCATCTTCATCAGCTTCATCACAGTAAACAATCCCATATGGATCACCTGGTCAGACCACACCCTCATCAACTTCAGCATGGTACCTAGGGCCTGAGGTACTAAAGAGGGTCCCAAAGGGTTGCAGCATGAATTGTGCTGCTCTAAGGGTCCGCACACTAAGCTCATGCAAACTGCCATTGCAGGCTGCGTGTCTTGGTTCAGACAAAAGTGAAAACACGACATGGCACACAGCCTGTGTGCCATGCCTGCAGGCACTGCAGGCAGTATAGGTAAGTCACCCCTACAGCAGGCCTTTCAGCTCTAAGGCAGGGTGCACTATACTACATGCGAGGGTATAACTGTATGAGCAGATATGCTCCTGTGCTGGTCAGTTCCATTACTGCCAGTACAAGTGATCAGGGAAGCCATTTTAAAAGCATGTTCTGGACACTGGTGAAAACGAGTTCCCCAGCTACACGATGGCTTCACTGAAAATAGGGATGTTTGGTATCAAACATCTTATATTAATAAACCCACGCTGATGCCAGTGTTGGATTTATTAATACATGCACACAGAGGGCACCTTTGAGGTGCACCTTCAAAACTGACCGGCTACTGGTGTGCTGACTGACTGGTTTTCACCAGCATGCTACCAGAGACAAGTTTCTGACCCCCAAGGACCCCCTTTGCTCTCAGAAGGTCAGAAACAAAGCCCGCTCAGACAGCAGGTGTTTACACCCCCTCCCACAGGATGACCTGCAGATTAGCATTCCAAAGCATGGGAGCTTCAAAGAGCCCACCACCTTTGGTATCTGAATCTGGCTTCCCTCACCACAGAGGATGCAGCCTCCCCTTTGTCCAGAGCCCTTTGGCACCTGGACAGGAGGGAAAATTAGCTAGTCAGAGAGGCATGTCCACTCTCAGGCTAGTACCACCCTTAAGGTGGGCTACCTAAAGAGGAGGCAACTTTTCAAAGTTAGCCATCTTGGTGATGGCAACTCTAGGAACTCTGAAATGAAATGAAATGAAAAGGAAATTTATTGAGCGTGAACATTCACCTGAGGGTGTCAAGGCGCTAGCTCATCAAGCAGAATTAACTGGACGGATCAAGGCCACGTCAGAGGTTAAACAGCCAGGTCTTCAAGGCCTTCCTGAAGGCCAACAGGTGCGTTTCTTGTTTCAACCTTAGAGGAAGGGAATTCCAAAGTCTGGTCGTACCGACCAGAAAACTTCTTCCACCCCAGGCACATTTTTTAAACCTTGGAATTATCAGGTTATGGGAGTGGGATGAACGAAGTTTGCGGGCAGGTATATAAGGCAGTAGATTAAGTTTAAAGAAACCCGGCCCTGTACCATGCGTAGCCTTAAAAGCGATACAAAGAGCCTTAAACTCAATCCGCCTCCTCACCGGCAGCCAGTGTAGTTCCTTAAGTACCGGTGAGACAGATTTGTGTCTTGGAATATTCAGAAAAAGACGCGCCGCAGCGTTTTGCACAATCTGTAACTTGGACAGGCACTTCTTCCGAAGATTGATGAATAGGCCATTACAGTAGTCGGCTCTAGATAACACCAGAGCCGCAACCACTAGCTTCCGTAACTCAACCGGAATGAATGGAAGAATCCTCCTCAATACTTTTAGTGTGAAAAAGGAGAGGGAAGTGACGTGATTGACATGGCTTTCAAAAGAGAGCATAGAGTCAAACGTTACTCCCAAGTTTTTCACCTTATTCGTAGGTGTTGGTAGTGGGCCCAATTCTAACGGCCACAAGGTAGGGCACCAGAAATTAGTATGGCCGCCAAATAGGAGAACTTCAGTCTTACTGGAATTCAGTTTCAAACAATTAGCGGCCATCCAATCTCCAACCTGACGAAGGCAGATGTGAAACTGTGCAGCAGTGTCATCAGGGGAGCCAGTCACTGAGACTACAATCTGGGTGTCATCGGCATAAGAAATAGCCGAGAAACCTGATTAGCCTTGCCAGTGGTGCAACATAGATGTTAAAAAGGGTTGGGCTTAATGAAGAGCCCTGAGGCACTCCGCATGGCAATGTAAAATTAGGTGACTTAAACTCTCCAAGAGCCACACATTGTTCCCGATCAGATAAAAAAGATGCTAGTAAAGCAAACGCTTTATTTTTAATACCGATCCCCTTCAGTACTTCCAATAGTTTTTGGTGGTTCACCGTATCAAATGCGGCAGAGAGGTCAAGCAGCACAAGTGCTGCATTGCCTCCTGCATCAACGGTCTTCCTAATCAATTCGGACGCTGTAATCAATGCCAATTCGGTACTATGATGCTTTCTAAAACCAAACTGGGTTGCATCCAGGAAAGCATGTTTCTCAATATATTCAGATATAGCACCATTCATGGCTTTCTCTACCATTTTAGCAGGCAGAGGAAGTCTGGAGATTGGACGATAGTTGTTAGGATCCTCCCCCTCCAAATTTGGCTTCTTCAGCAGGGGGAGAACAGACGCCAGTTTCCAACTTGTGGGGAATATGCCCGACGAAAACATTTGGGTAAAAATCGGAGACAGCTGTAGGGCGAATAGATCTGGCAAAAGATGGAAGATTTCAGGGGGACAGGGATCCATTGGGGAGCCGGATTTGGTGGACTTCAAAAGGTTAATGACCTCCTTGGTAGTCAATGAAGGCAAGGACGACAGTTCCGGGGGGTCACTAAAGTCTAGGGGGGCCGAGGGGATTTCACAGGATGCACTAAGTACGATGAGGTTCCTTGAGCAGGAAGACTAGAGAAACCACTGTAGACTGCCTTGACCTTATCTTGGAAAAATGTAGCCAATGCGTTACAGAATGTCTGGTTTTTAGGTGATTCTGTTGCTTCGGAACATTTTGCCAACTTTTTTACTGTCGAAAAAAGTTCCTTTGAGGAATGTTTTGCAGTTAAAATGGCTGTGGTAAAGTAGCGAGTTTTTTCCTCATGCACCAATTTTTTATACTCAAGCACAGCTTGTTTGTAGACACATCTGTCCTTCGAGTCATAAGAGGATCTCCATTTCCTCTCTTAACGGCGACATTGTAGTTTTTGTGATCTGAGGAGTTCTGAATACCAGGGTTCAGAGGGTCTTAACCTATGACTGATTATAGATTTAGCTGGTAACACCTGATCTATTGACCTCCTAAGCCATTCCTCGAAGGCAGCAGCTGCCATATTCGGATCCTCTGTGAAGTTTGGAATGTTCTGAGATAGGGACTTTTCAATCATGTCTACCGCCAACTTATTCCAAGGCCGCACATTTTTTCGTTGCTTATTTTGCGATTTATCTATCTGTACTTTTTGGAACAGAAGTGAAAACATGACAGCATTATGGTCTGACCACACAAGCGGTAGCGATGGAAAACATTGTAAGGACTTATTACTAGTGAACACCCCATCAAGCAAGTGTCCCCTAGAGTGCGTACTGCCAATCACCTTCTGAGCGAGGCCAAGGCTGTTTGCAATATCAATGAAGTGTACTGCATCTCTGTCTAGTGGGTCTTCAAGGTGCAAGTTAAAATCGCCCAAAAAGGTGAAATCAGATGATTGAGATATTACATCCAGGGAGCTGCCTATATCCTTCAGGAACTGAGCCCGGGGACCAGGGGGTCGATAGCATAGCATCCCATTGAAGGTGTAGTGGTTATCTATTAAGATTTTAAACTGTAAAGATTCCATGGTTAGCCCATTGTTTTGCGAGGTAAAAGTTCCTTTCCATACACTACGGAAAATTACGGCCAGCCCCACCCCCTCTTTTGCCTACACGGTCTTGTCTGAACATTGTATACCCAGAGGGGACCGCCATGGCTAAATCCGGGTCTGAGGAGGCCTCCCCCCATGTTTCGGTGACGAAAGCAATGTCAACAGTGTGTGCCTCTACAAACAAAGCAAACTCAAAGGCATGTTTACAAAGGGAGCGCGCATTGATAAGGGTGCCTGCCACTTTCATTGTCTCATCCGCTTTGCATGGGGCTAAATTGGAGCTGAGTGTTGTCTGTGCTAGCATAGAGGGCATAAATGAGACACCGCACTCCTGGCACTTAAAACCTGTTACCTGAACATATGAGCTAGAGCTGGATTTTTGACCACAGCTCCCACACTTATTTACAGCTCGGAGTTGTTCCCCGGTGTATATGATCCTAGATGCAACCTGGGGTCTAAATCCGACAGCATCCCTGGCCCTAGGCACGGGCCCGGGGTGGACGGTCGCAGAAGGGCTTGCCTTTGGCGCGCAGGCTGTGCGCGGCCGCATTGCGGCCGTTCTTTTATCCCCCCTCCGACTTCCCAACTAGAGCGGTAACCTGCCCCTGTGTGCTTCTGAGCAGGCGGAAACACTAGAGGACCGGCGGAAGTGCGGCAGTAAATGCCGTCCCCGATTCCCACCCAGCGAGGTGCAAGTTCACTGGAACGGGAAGGATCGTTATTTAAAATATTCTAAAAGAGTGCCAACAGTTTGCAACTTTTAAAAACACATCAAATTCAGATTACAATATTCCCCCCAAAAAAGTGACAAAGTGCTTTTTAAAAATACAAGCAATCTAGTAATACAATTCAGTTTTTCTATCAGAGTAAACAACTGACAGACCTAGAGTCCAGCTAAAACTGGTAAGATAAGCAGTCCCAGCGTCCGCTATGCGGCGTGCTTTTATCCCCCTCCGGCTTCGCAACTAGAGCGGTAACCTGCCCCTGTGTGCTTCTGAGCAGGCGGAAACACTAGAGGACCTGCGGAAGTGCGGCAGTAAATGCCGTCCCCGATTCCCGCCCAGCGAGGTGCAAGTTCACTGGAACGGGAAGGATCGTTATTTAAAATATTCTAAAAGAGTGCCAACAGTTTGCAACTTTTAAAAACACATCAAATTCAGATTACAATATTCCCCCAAAAAAGTGACAAAGTGCTTTTTAAAAATACAAGCAATCTAGTAATGTAATTCCGTTTTTCTATCAGAGTAAACAACTGACAGACCTAGAGTCCAGCTAAAACTGGTAAGATAAGCAGTCCCAGCGTCCGCTTGCGGCCGTGCTTTTATCCCCCCTCCGGCTTCGCAAC
This sequence comes from Calotriton arnoldi, assembly GCA_963921515.1. Lineage (NCBI taxonomy): Eukaryota > Metazoa > Chordata > Amphibia > Caudata > Salamandridae > Calotriton > Calotriton arnoldi. The sequence continues at coordinate 1,754,343 of CAWUFW010003324.1, read as the reverse complement.
TAGAGCGGTAACCTGCCCCTGTGTGCTTCTGAGCAGGCGGAAACACTAGAGGACCTGCGGAAGTGCGGCAGTAAATGCCATACCCGATTCCCGCCCAGCGAGGTGCAAGTTCACTGGAACGGGAAGGATCGTTATTTAAAATATTCTAAAAGAGTGCCAACAGTTTGCAACTTTTAAAAACACATCAAATTCAGATTACAATATTCCCCCCAAAAAAGTGACAAAGTGCTTTTTAAAAATACAAGCAATCTAGTAATGTAATTCCGTTTTTCTATCAGAGTAAACAACTGACAGACCTAGAGTCCAGCTAAAACTGGTAAGATAAGCAGTCCCAGCGGCCGCATTGCGGCCGTTCTTTTATCCCCCCTCCGGCTTCGCAACTAGAGCGGTAACCTGCCCCTGTGTGCTTCTGAGCAGGCGGAAACACTAGAGGACCGGCGGAAGTGCGGCAGTAAATGCCGTCCCCGATTCCCACCCAGCGAGGTGCAAGTTCACTGGAACGGGAAGGATCGTTATTTAAAATATTCTAAAAGAGTGCCAACAGTTTGCAACTTTTAAAAACACATCAAATTCAGATTACAATATTCCCCCCAAAAAAGTGACAAAGTGCTTTTTAAAAATACAAGCAATCTAGTAATGTAATTCCGTTTTTCTATCAGAGTAAACAACTGACAGACCTAGAGTCCAGCTAAAACTGGTAAGATAAGCAGCCCCAGCGTCCGCTTGCGGCCGTGCTTTTATCCCCCCTCCGGCTTCGCAACTAGAGCGGTAACCTGCCCCTGTGTGCTTCTGAGCAGGCGGAAACACTAGAGGACCTGCGGAAGTGCGGCAGTAAATGCCGTCCCCGATTCCCGCCCAGCGAGGTGCAAGTTCACTGGAACGGGAAGGATCGTTATTTAAAATATTCTAAAAGAGTGCCAACAGTTTGCAACTTTTAAAAACACATCAAATTCAGATTACAATATTCCCCCCAAAAGAGTGACAAAGTGCTTTTTAAAAATACAAGCAATCTAGTAATGCAATTCCGTTTTTCTATCAGAGTAAACAACTGACAGACCTAGAGTCCAGCTAAAACTGGTAAGATAAGCAGTCCCAGCGTCCGCTTGCGGCCGTGCTTTTATCCCCCCTCCGGCTTCGCAACTAGAGCGGTAACCTGCCCCTGTGTGCTTCTGAGCAGGCGGAAACACTAGAGGACCTGCGGAAGTGCGGCAGTAAATGCCATACCCGATTCCCGCCCAGCGAGGTGCAAGTTCACTGGAACGGGAAGGATCGTTATTTAAAATATTCTAAAAGAGTGCCAACAGTTTGCAACTTTTAAAAACACATCAAATTCAGATTACAATATTCCCCCCAAAAAAGTGACAAAGTGCTTTTTAAAAATACAAGCAATCTAGTAATGTAATTCCGTTTTTCTATCAGAGTAAACAACTGACAGACCTAGAGTCCAGCTAAAACTGGTAAGATAAGCAGTCCCAGCGGCCGCATTGCGGCCGTTCTTTTATCCCCCCTCCGGCTTCACAACTAGAGCGGTAACCTGCCCCTGTGTGCTTCTGAGCAGGCGGAAACACTAGAGGACCGGCGGAAGTGCGGCAGTAAATGCCGTCCCGATTCCCACCCAGCGAGGTGCAAGTTCACTGGAACGGGAAGGATCGTTATTTAAAATATTCTAAAAGAGTGCCAACAGTTTGCAACTTTTAAAAACACATCAAATTCAGATTACAATATTCCCCCAAAAAAGTGACAAAGTGCTTTTTAAAAATACAAGCAATCTAGTAATACAATTCCGTTTTTCTATCAGAGTAAACAACTGACAGACCTAGAGTCCAGCTAAAACTGGTAAGATAAGCAGTCCCAGCGTCCGCTTGCGGCCGTGCTTTTATCCCCCTCCGGCTTCGCAACTAGAGCGGTAACCTGCCCCTGTGTGCTTCTGAGCAGGCGGAAACACTAGAGGACCTGCGGAAGTGCGGCAGTAAATGCCGTCCCCGATTCCCGCCCAGCGAGGTGCAAGTTCACTGGAACGGTAAGGATCGTTATTTAAAATATTCTAAAAGAGTGCCAACAGTTTGCAACTTTTAAAAACACATCAAATTCAGATTACAATATTCCCCCCAAAAAAGTGACAAAGTGCTTTTTAAAAATACAAGCAATCTAGTAATGTAATTCCGTTTTTCTATCAGAGTAAACAACTGACAGACCTAGAGTCCAGCTAAAACTGGTAAGATAAGCAGCCCCAGCGTCCGCTTGCGGCCGTGCTTTTATCCCCCCTCCGGCTTAGCAACTAGAGCGGTAACCTGCCCCTGTGTGCTTCTGAGCAGGCGGAAACACTAGAGGACCTGCGGAAGTGCGGCAGTAAATGCCGTCCCCGATTCCCGCCCAGCGAGGTGCAAGTTCACTGGAACGGGAAGGATCGTTATTTAAAATATTCTAAAAGAGTGCCAACAGTTTGCAACTTTTAAAAACACATCAAATTCAGATTACAATATTCCCCCCAAAAAAGTGACAAAGTGCTTTTTAAAAATACAAGCAATCTAGTAATGCAATTCCGTTTTTCTATCAGAGTAAACAACTGACAGACCTAGAGTCCAGCTAAAACTGGTAAGATAAGCAGTCCCAACGTCCGCTTGCGGCCGTGCTTTTATCCCCCCTCCGGCTTCGCAACTAGAGCGGTAACCTGCCCCTGTGTGCTTCTGAGCAGGCGGAAACACTAGAGGACCTGCGGAAGTGCGGCAGTAAATGCCATACCCGATTCCCGCCCAGCGAGGTGCAAGTTCACTGGAACGGGAAGGATCATTATTTAAAATATTCTAAAAGAGTGCCAACAGTTTGCAACTTTTAAAAACACATCAAATTCAGATTACAATATTCCCCCCAAAAAAGTGACAAAGTGCTTTTTAAAAATACAAGCAATCTAGTAATGCAATTCCGTTTTTCTATCAGAATAAACAACTGACAGACCTAGAGTCCAGCTAAAACTGGTAAGATAAGCAGTCCCAACGTCCACTTGCGGCCGTGCTTGTATCCCCCTCCGGCTTCGCAACTAGAGCGGTAACCTGCCCCTGTGTGCTTCTGAGCAGGCGGAAACACTAGAGGACCTGCAGAAGTGCAGCAGCAAATGCCGTCCCCGCCTGGGACAGGGTTATGCTCACTTGCCATACTAAGTGGTCTCATAGGGGGTGAAGTGACCACAGGGATAGATAGCCCATTAGCTACTACCCTACACTCCCCTGAAACCTTTAAATTCAGTATTTAGGGGAGTCCCTGGCACCAGAAAGGTAGATCCTGCTGACCTACGGAGAATAAGGATACTGTGGAGCATCGAAAGCAAAGACTGAAGAAGGAACAACTGACCTGGCCCCAGCCCTGCCGACCTGTCCACTGTTCCAGTCGAATTGTGCCAAAGTCGTCTCATGCTGCAAGCTGTCATGCCTCCCAAAGCCTGGGAGGATTGCCTGCCTTCAGAAAAGATCCAGGGACTCCCATGGAGCAGTGGAGTTGCTCTCCTGCATCCTGCAGGCATCCCATAATGAACTACGAGGACTCCAGACCCGCCAAAACCTGACGCCGTCAAGAACCACTGCACCCGAGCCCCCCAGCCAGAGTCAAAGTAGGGCAACGGTGTGAGCGTGGTCCCCAAGCCCTCAGGAGAGAGAGTCCTCTTTGGTTTTGCCCCTCGTGAACTCCCCGACGCTACCTGCAGCCTCTGCATGCAGTCTTCCTCTACCGCAAGTTCTCCTAGGCGAAGAAACCTGACACCTCAAAGACCCTCTCCACCCAACCGCCCCGGCCTGAGGAGAAAGGACCACTGGTGTCCCCACATCCCCTAGCATCGCAAGACTTAAACCCTCTGGTTGGTTCAGTCTGACTGGCCTCCCAGTCCAAACCTGCAGCCTCTTTTTGCACAGACTGATCCCCATTGACGGACATTGAGCACCCAACGCTGTATTGCACCACTGCACCCGGCTGCCCTAGTGCTGCTGGAGGTGACCTGCTGGTGTTGCTTTGGACCTTTCCCCATACTCATCTAAAGTCCCGGAGATTGGTCTTGTAAGTTGCTGTACTCTACCTGAATGCCATACTTGTCTTTCCTCCCATAGGATAACATTGCAGCTTCTGAAAAATGCACTGTGCTGACTTTTTAAAAGTAAAAGTATTTCTCTTGCAAAAGGTACTTACCTGATTGAATAGATTCTGGTGCTTAAACATATATAAAGATATATGTTATTATTATAAATTGGTGTGGATCTCCTTATTGAGTCATCTGCATCATTTATTGGCTGTGTGTATATTTTACAGATGTCTAACACTCCAAAGGCTGCTCGACCACACTACCCCTTAGAAGAGCAACTTGGGATTGCTAGAGCAAGCCCCTCTCCACTTATAAGGGAAAACCTGAACCCTTTGCACAATATATCTCTTTTGATATACTATATAAAGAGTCCGCTTCCTACACAACCTTCCTGAATCCATCTCCAACTTCAAAGTCTTGTTCACTGCCTGCACAGATACCCTAGCTCCTCTCAAAGCTAACAAAGCCACAAGACAGCAAGCAAGCTGGTACATGGAGTAGCTCAGGCTTACCAAACGCGATTGGAAGCAACGTCAATGTGGATGGAGACAAAGTGTGAACGACACCAACAAGAGCACCTACAAATCTGCCCTCAGACTCTAACATTGGCATTTTCAGAGCCACCAAATGCTCTCCATTCACTGACCACATTGAAAGCAACACCAACTGCACTAAGGAAATCTTTGCCATAGTAAAACACTTTACCTCGCTGGCAGCACGCTCCATCAGTGTAACCTCCTGTCAGGGCCTCCACACCCAGCTGTCCTTATTGTTCAGGAACACCAGATCACCAGGATCTATGAAAACTTCAAGCCCCAACCAGACACTTACACCCTCATAGCCCTCCTGTCCCTCTCTACCAACACCCAGAGGACCACCCTGACCACCTCGCCCATCATCACCGCTCAGAAAACCACAAAGATCCTGTAGTCCCTACACTCCAGAGCACCCTCTGACTCCTGCCTCACCACGTCTTCAATGGGTTGAACCCCATCAGCAGAGCCCTCACCCCGACTTTGAATGACTCAGCCATCGCAGCCACCTACCTGGATACCTGGAAACATACCACAGTATTCCCCCTCCTCAAGAAACCCTCTGCAAACTGAAGATGATTGCGAACTGGGACGATAGTAGGGTATCTCCCTGCGACCTTATCTGGTAAATGTAATGGAAAAGATTATCAAAATATGGCTAGCAACCCTCATCAATGACGACCACCTCTAAAACACCACTCTATCTGAATTCAGGCCCAACCACAGTACAGAGACCACCCCCATCGCCACCACAGACAACAACAAGATGATCATAGACAGAGGTGACACCACTGCCTTCATCCTTCTGAATCTTTCCACAGTCTGTGGAAACATCTGCCACCCCATTCCCCTCCAATGACTGCACAAAGTCGGCTTCCAAATTCCTGAACTTTGCTGCATTTATCCTTCCTGATAGGCTGCGCCCAGTCGGTCAGCCTAACCCCCTTCATCCAGCAAGCCTTCAACCTCATCTGCGGGGTTCCACAATGATCCCACTCACCAGCATCATCCTTGCCCACAGAATCAAAATCATCTCCTATGCTGATGACACCCAGCTAAAACTCTCTCTCTCTGACAAGACGCCAAACATGACCAAAGTTGCCAAATGGATGAAAAACAACTGCCTCAAGCTCAGCACAGATGACTGAAGTACTAATCTTCTGCAAAGCACCTCACTCTGGGACTTTAACTATTGGCCTGCTGATCTGATACACACGCCCCAACCGGCGAACCGCACAAAGAACCTCAGAATAGTAATCAACAACCAACTCACCGTGACCGGCTCCTGTTCCACACACTGAGGATGCTCAAGAAGATCTTCAAATGGCTCCCAACCAACACTCACAAAACATCACCTAAGCCCTCATCACCAGCAAACTGGACTATGGCAACGTACTCGATGCTGGAATCAACTCTCAATTGGTCAGAAGACTCCAGACAATACAACACTCAGCAATGTGGCTCTCTTTCAACCTCCCACCCCACAACTCAAAGAGACCCACTGGATCCCAATCCACAAACAAGCTATCTTCAAAGTCCTCATGCACACATACAAAGCCTTACACAGCATTGACTCCACATACACCAACAACAGCATAAACATCCACAAACCTGCCGTACACCACCGCTCAGCTGAACTACTACTTGTACACACCCGCCGCATACGCAGAACCAGATCCGGAGGTTGTCCCTTTGCTGGCTCACTCCTAAAGCCTGGAATGACCTGCCCCCGCACATCAGAGCCTCCTCCTCAGTTCTTGAATTTCACAAGAAACTGAAGACCTGGCTCTTTCCCTAGGTCTGACCTGACTCGGCCCATACAGATCCTGCTGAAGCGCCATGATACCCTCCCATGTGAGTTGTACGCTATTCAGATACACATAACATGAGCAACATATGTGGTACTCTTGAAAAATACAACATAATCTGACACTAGAGGAGGACAGGCTGAGATGTTCACAAAAACAGGTGCCAGATGACCCTTGCAGTAGAATTAGATCATTTTGTGGGCAATCGTAAGGTTGGCAAAACTTGGGGCACCCTAGGTAGGTTCACTAGCTGAAACTATAGGCAGGAGGGGACAAGTAGGGGAGATTGCTAGCCTGGCTGTTAAAGATACATACTGTCTCTGAACAAACGAGACAGAACTAAGACAGCAGCACATGATAGCATCAATCATACTCTTTCAATTTATCTAGCTGGGGTGTAAAAACATCCACATCCTAATGTAACGGTATGGGAATTTCTGAGGGAGGTCAGTACCAGCAAGTTTACAGCAGATTAAGATACTGAATTAGAACAGGAGCTCACAAAAGAGGATTAATAGAGGCCATTCAAGGAATGCAGAGTAGCAAGTCACCAGGAACGGATGGTTTCCTGGCAGTGTTTTTTCAGTCATTCCAGGCACAGCTCTCAGTAATGCCCCTAAAGGTATATAGGAAGGTCTAAATCTTTGGGCTGATTGCCAGAAAGCATGAGAGAGGCTGTCATACTTATATGTTCAAGCCGGAAAGACACCATGAGGTTCTGGGATCTCATGAACCCCTCTCAATGATTAATTCAGACATAAAAATATTATCCAAAGCATTTTCAAATAGACTGCTCCATGTGATGGGTTACCTGGTACATGAGGATCAATGTGGCTACATTCCAGGGCGAAGCACCCTTATAAATATATGGTGACTTAACCATGTGCTTTATGCTATAGCGACCTTCGAGACGGAGGGAGTGTTAATGCTGTTAGATATTGAAAAAACTGTTTAATTCCGTCTTGAAGCAAGGTACAGTCCCCAGGGCTGTAGTACCAGATTGTGCAGCAGGCAGTCAGAGTGCAGGCCTTTGGGGTCAAATCCAGATTCCAGCAGGGCAGTCCTTTTTAGGTCAAGCCTAGACAGCGCATGCGCTGTCGCAAGACCTGTAGTAAACAGAATATGGAGGGTAATTTCTCTTGCCGCTTGCCATTGGTTAACTCTGGCATTGCACTTCTTATCTGGCTTATTGTTGGCTGGCGATCCGATACGTCACTTCCGTTTTTGTAGGAAGCAGCACCGACCAACTACAGTTTAGTTACGCTGCTGGCTGTTATCTTTTCATTTAGGGACTACTTGTATTCTTTGCTGCTCGCATTCCGCTGGCACATCTGCCAGCTTCCTGCCCTCACCCGACGCCTTGCTCCACCGCTCTCTACCTGGGATCGACGCTTCGCCACTACCCGTGCTTCTCCCGGACAGCCGCCGCTGCCTCATAGCCCCACCAGCGTTGCAGCTGCTGGCCATGGCGTGCCTTGCTAACTCGACCCGCCATACTCCCAACGCCGGCTCCGGCATCCTGGGTGCCACTAACCGACCATCTGACACTCAGAGCTCTCGCAGAAGCTGCACAAGCTGCATGCTTACTCGAGCACCAACATCGGCGCCGGAACTTCGGGCAAGACTGTGTTACAATGACAACAAGCATTAGCAATGCAATAGGTCTCGCATTTGCGAGAGTTTAAGCTATTAGTATTGTAATTGACAATGCCTTTTATTTATGTTTTAAAACCCAAAACATAAATAAAAGGCATTGTCCTTTACAATGCTAATAGCTAAAACTCGCGTGAATGCGAGACCTATTGCATTGCAAATGCTAGTTCTCTTTGTAGCTTCAGGCAGCTGAACTGAGAGGATATGCAGCTCTCACATATTTATTCAGTGTTCTGGGGTAACAAGCAGAGGGGCACCTCTGTCCAATGAGATGCTGGGTCCCACCCAAAAGCATGACACCTTCCTCCAAAGTGTGGCATCTTCTTGTCCCACAAAGCTCTGCACTTCCAAAATCCAACATGGATGATTTCTCTTCAGAGGAGTAAGAGCTAGCTAAACCAACCTACCGTTTGGCTCATTTCCATTAGCTCGCCTCCCCCTGACCTCTGCAACTTCCTCTCCTAAGCCTGCCATCTGGCTGGGGCATAGGATGTGGGTGTAGGTAAGCCTGGCATTCCTTACTTATCTGCTCTCTCTTTGAGCTCAGTTTGATTTACCCAGCCCCGTCTTTATGACCTATCCTACTGAGCTGCAGAGCTCTCTCCATCAGATAACCTCTGCTCCGGCCAGGCCACTTATCACCTAATCAAACCAGCATGGCTAAGCCTGTTCAGGCTGACCAATCATCAGAGACCACTGGAAGGATGAATTTTGGCTTACAGAAGAGAATGTTCTATAACTTCTCTTCTGTACTAGTTTTGATAAATTCAACTGTGGCAAGTTGTTGCCTTTATCAACACCAATCTTTTAACTCCTTGGGTGATATATTACTCCTTTCTTAGCAATAGTTATACCTAAATAAAATACTGCAATGTTAGTCTGTAGAGCAAGGTATCTACAATGGGGGGAAATGAATTGGGCAGTTTTTTTCCTCACCAGGGCATGCAAAACATCTTTTATAAGGTCCCTGTTTATAGGTATATGGCCCCTACCCCTGGGACACCTAGAGGACACCTTGGGGGTGCCTAATATGTAAAGAAAAGGTAAATTGTTACTTTTAAAGTGCCCATACCACCAAAGTCGAATTTGCACACAATTTACTTTCAAAGACAGTCTGCAAAGCGAGGCTGCCTTTAAAATGACAGCAGGCACTCAAAAGTACACACATACAAGTGCAGGAAATCTGCTGGGTAGAGGTATATACCTATTATATATTAGGGACTTATAGGTAGTTTGAACCCCCTAGCCCTCTTATATACTAGGGACTTATAGGATCTGCCAATACCAATTGTGAGAATTTACTTTTAAGACCAGGTTGCAAGGCAGGACTACCTTTAAAAGGACAGCAGGCACACAGCAGCGCACACATGCAAGTGCAGGAAATCTGCTGAGCCTCTAAACCTCCATGCCCCATTATATACTACAAAACTTATAGGTAGATTGCACCCCCTGGCCCTATAAACTATTATGGACTTAGAGGGTCTGTCATTGCCAATTGTAAGTGTACCCTATTACATTTACCTTTTCAAACATAGCACTGGCCCTGGGCCTGGCTATTAGAGCCCAGAGTACAGTCAGAGTCAGTTACCACCAGTATACTTCAGGACAAAATGGGGGTGAACAGGGCAAACAGATGAATTTCTAACAGTAAGCATTGGATAGCAATACATTGGCTGTCCCCAAATGCCCCCACGGTGAATGCAGCTCCTCCGATGAGTCTAGTTCACGATTATTTGTGTTGAATTTAACTCTACAAATGTACCATGGTCAGTTAATCTATGTTAGATTCCGGTGAATTGTGCCCAGAAACTCTAAATTCTGGTCAGGAAGTTTTTCTGATCATGTCAGACTATTGACGGTTTTCTATCGCCACTGGGTCTGGTGGCCTCTATGACTGTTCCCCTCCTAATCTCCCTAGTCAGTCATAAAGAGTTGGTTGCCTTCAATCTGATGACAACTCCTAATTAAGGCCACTGTGCTTGGGATACCATGGCTGGAACACCACAATCCCTACATCAGTTGGAAAACCTGGTTTGTGACTCTCTCCTCCCAGTTATATAGAGAAATTTGCTATTCTTATGGGAGCAATTGGGCTCCAGTTGTACAAGACCTTACTGAAGTCTCATTCTACCATTTGTTAGACCTGGCACCATTGGCGTGGGTCTCCCTTCCATTTTTTGCTGTTGCCTCTTATGTTTTTGCTGGTTTTAGATGCTTTTGGGCACTGTGCCACTGCTGTTCAGTGCCACAGTGCAAGTGCTCCCTATGGTAAATTGATGTATGGATTAGTGACTCCATGATTGGCTGGTTTGGTTTACTTGTCAGACCCTAGTACAGTGCACTGCGTGTGCCCAGGGCTTGTAAATCAAATGCTGCTGGTGGGCTTGCAGCACTGGTTGTGCCACCCACCGGAGCAGCTTGTAAGTTGTGTCTCAGGCCTGCCATTGCAGAGCCTGTGTGCAGTCTGGTACTGCCATGTTGACTGGGCAAGTGTACCCACTTGCCAGTCCCTAAACCTTCCCTTTTATACATATTAGCCACCCCTAAGGTAGGCCCAAGGGCAGGGTGCATTGTAGGTAAAAGGTAGGACATGCCCTGATGTGTGTGGCATGTCCTAATAGTGAATTACAGCCATTTTCGTTTTTCACTATTGCAAGGCTACCTGTTCCCCATAGGCCAGAATGGGCAGTTAGATTATTACATTTTATAATCCTAACTGACTCAGGGAACCAGGTAGAAATTCGAGTTTAGTATGCCTGAACTCAGAATGATAAAATACATCTTTTAGTGAAGTTGGTTTTAACATTCTGTGTTTGAAAATACCACTTTTAGAAAGTGGGTATTTTCTTGCCTAACTATCCAAGCCTGCCTCTGCTAGGTTGTGTATTCCTTGTCTGGAGTTTGAGTGACAGGGGCTGGGGGCTTCCAGGAGACAGGGTGAGTCAGCACAGGGCTGAATAGAGAGATCTGCATGCAGATAGGAGGGAGGAGTTGCACCTAGGACCTGAATAGGGCTGTGCCTTTCCTCCACAATGCTGGCTCCACCTCCTGTGGTGTGTCTGATGTCCCTGGCCTACACTGTGAAAGGAAAGAAGGAGTCTTGTCAACAAAGTGCTCCAGGACTGACCAGAACTGGTTTTGGACTAGGCAAAGGCCTCTCTGCCTTCAGAGAACAAAGAGAAAAGTAGTATAAATATTGGGACCCAGACCCAAGAACTTTAGATCACTTCTGGGAATCAAGACGAACCTTTGCTGAGGAGAAGAACCAGGAAGCTGAAGGAGGAGACTACCCCTGTGCTGTGTGTTTGGGGGTTGGCCTGCAGTGGTTGCTTCATTGCCAAAGAAAGGAGAAAAGGACTGAGTGTGCTTTCTATCAACTTGAAGAAGAATCTCCAAGGGCTTGAACTAGAGCTTGCCTCCTGCCTGAAGTCTCAGGGATACAAGACTTCACCAATCAGCTCCCCCTGAATTCCCTTGCTGGGAATTGAAGTGCCTGCTGTTGTGCTGGGCCTTCTGAGAGACTGCGTGTCGCTGGGAGCTGGAAGCGCGACGCAATGACGAGAAGCGTGTCGCCGCCGCAGCCGCTGTCATCGCATCGCCGAGGAAGCGAGACGCCGCGGCCGCTGTCATCGCATCGCCGAAGCGCGGCACATCGCCGGAGAAGCGGGACGCTGCCACAGAGGACATCGTCGCATCCCCGGAGAAGCGCGTCGCAGGGCCTGTCGCGGCTCCAAAGATCATCGAGTCGCCGCACGGCCGTCGGGCGTGCACGCATCACATCAACGTTGTCGCATCGCAACCAAGACGCCATTTTGTCGCATCGCACCGGAGAAGAGTATCGCATCGAGGTGCCATCTTGTCGCATCACACCGGAGAGCAGTAAGAAACCGACGCATCACCTCCCCACACAGTAAGGAAGCGAGCATCAACTCCCCTGCGCAGCAGTAAGGAACCGACGCATCCACTCCCCTGAGTGTAAGGAACCGACGCATCACCTTCCCTGCGACCCTTTTGTTTTCTTTGCATTACGCATTCAAGGTACATTGAGAGTAAAGTGTCGCATCTACAACTTGAGAGAACTGAGCTATTTTATAACATTTTAAAGTCTATTTTTGTATACAGTATTGTGGATTTTTGTCGTTTGGTCTTGTGTTAAGTCTATATAAAAATACTTATTTTTATAATACAGCCTGTGTGGTGTCCATCTGTAGTGTTGTCACTGTATTACTGTATGTGTTCACAAATGCTTTACACACTGCCTCTGAGATAAGCCTGACTGCTCGTGCCAAGCTACCAAGGGGGTGAGCAGGGGTTATTTTAGGAGTGTAGCCCCTTACCCTGACTAGACGCAAGGGTCCCTATTTGTCACAGGTACCTACCTATGCCAACTAGAGACCCCCAAATCTAACATTGGTGGTCAGCGGTGAGGATTTGGACTTGCATTTGTGATTCATATACAGTGATTGGTGTACACTACTAGTGAGTGCAGACCATAACGCGACCACATACTTTTTGAGAATTTTTCCTTGGAACTTCTTTTCTATTTTTGATTCTTGAGAACTGCCAGTCTTTTTGCTACCATGAGCAAGTCAGCATCCATAGTATCTGTAGACAATGTTTTGGAAGAAGAGAGAATTGATACCTACACTGTGCCTTATCTCAAAGCTTTGTGCAAGAAATTTAAAATCTCTGTGAAAGGCCACCCCAGGAAAGAGGAATACCAGAAGGCGCTGAGGGCCTGGGTAGAATCTAGGTATGCCAGTGAGCATCCTGAGGAGCCAGTAATGGAGGCAGAGGATTTAAATGAGCAACTTGAGGGGCCAGTGGGCCCAACTGGAGGGAAAGCACCTTCAGGGGCGGGCAGCAGTGTTTCTTCCAAAGGGTTGTCCCCAGGAGAGCTGGAGGACAGAGCAAGGGAGAGGATGCATAAATTGGAGCTAGCTAGGCTCAAAATGGATGGTCAGAAAGACATAGAGAGCAAGAAAATAGAGCTTGGGATGGAGTTAGAAATGAAGAAGTTAGCCTTAGAGGAAAAGAGGATGCATTTTGAGCATGAGAGAGGATTGAGGGAGTTGGAACTCAAGGCCAAGAAGTTAGAGGTTCCTCCCTCTGGTGGCAGCACACCGCCAGTGCATGTAGAAGCAAGAGCCTACATTCCCAAAGATGTAGTTAAAGATTTCCACAAGAATGAGGATATTGGTGAGTGGTTTAGGGCTTATGAAGCTGCAATGTTGGCCCACCGGGTCCCTGAGAAGGATTGGGGAGCGGGGTTGTGGGGCCGCTTTGTTAGTGATGGGAGGGACACTTTGTTGGATTTGCCTACAGAGGAGCAGATGTCCTATACCCACATGAAGGGAGCCCTAATGTCCAGATTTGGTTTGACCCCAGAGCTATATAGACAAAGGTTTAGAAATTGCAGAAAACTGGAGTCTACCACTTGGGTGGAATATGTGTCTTTCTTTTGCAGAGCATTGGATGGTTGGGTGAAGGGTAGCAAAGTGGATAATTTTGAGGCGCTCTATGATTTGCTTGCATGGGAGCACTTGTCAAGTAACTGTTTTCCAGAGCTACGCCAGCATCTTATTGATAGCAAGCTGACTAACCCTAGGAAGCTTGCTGATGAGGCGGACCGCTGGGTGAGCACCCGGGTCCAGAAGGGTCATGTGGGAGACTTCGCCAAAGGTGGGCAGGGTCCTCAGCAGAAGAGTGGGGGGGACAAGGGTAAACAGAGGGAGTTCCAGAAAGGGCCCCAAAGTAATCCCCAAGGGAACCAAGGGAAAGGTTCCCAGCCTCCCCCTGAGAAGAAGGCAGTGGCCCCGACAGATAAGCCTGTTCACAAGGGGCCCAAGACCTGTTTTAAGAGGGGTCTAGTAGGCCACTGTTATTATGATGCTAGATGTCCCTTGTATGGGAAGACAGCACCCACTGGTGCACCACCCCGGCAGTTGGCTAGTGTAGCCCTGGGGGAGGAGATGGGTGCCCAGGGTGGGTGGGGTCCCGCAGAGATGTCCCTTGTCTCTTTAGGAGACTGTGAGGTGGTCCACAGGACCCAGCTGCCTGATAACACTAAAAAGTACAAGCAGTGGGTGACCATCAATGGCAAGAGGGTGGAAGCTCTTAGAGACACCGGAGCCAGTGTGACAGCTGTCAGTTGTCGGTTGGTGTCTGAAGAGCAGGTAGTCCCCAATGCATTTTATCCAGTTGTTGCCGCTGACAACACAGAGAGCCACTGCAAGGTGGCACAGGTTCCCTTTGAGTGGGGGGTCTCAGGGACTCTTCAAGTAGCTGTGAGGCCAGCCATGCCTGTTGAATGTCTGTTAGGTAACGATTTGGAGAGCTCCCCTTGGGCTAAGGTGGAGCGGAGAGCTCATTTAGAGATGTTGGGTTTGCCTGAGTGGGCCTGCGTGACCACTCGGTCTATGGCAGCCAGTAAGGGTGTTCAAGAGGACCTGGAGCCTGAGAAAATGGCCCAGGTGCCTGCCTTAAAGAGAAGAGGTAGGGGGCACGGGAAACCGGCCCCTGAGTTTCCCACGGCCCAGGAGGAGGCGGACCCTGAGGGGATGCCCTGGAGCCTACCGGGGAAGAGATTGCTGAACTGGGAGACCTGCCTGAGCTGACCCATTGGCAGCAGGAAGGAGGTCCCTCCAGGGAAGAGTTCTGTGAGGAGCAGAACAAGTGCCCTTCTCTTGTGGGTTTGCGGCAGCAGGCTGCAAACCAGGCAGCAGGTGATCAGTCTGGATCACATTGGATCTACTGGGAGAATGGTCTCCTGTATAGTGAGCCTAAGGTTGCTGAGCCTGGGTCAGCCCGTGTGCTGGTGGTACCCCAGCGCTTCAGAGCCTTCCTACTGGGGCTGGCTCATGATGTGCCTTTAGCAGGACATTTGGGGCAGGACAAGACCTTTGAAAGGCTTGTCACCCATTTTTATTGGCTCCCAAATGCGCAAGAGTTCAGACACTCATTGCAGGACCTGTCAGACTTGCCAGGCAAGTGGAAAGAGTGGGAGGAAGCACAAGGCTCCTCTCCAGCCGTTCTCTGTGGTCAGCACCCCCTTTGAAAGGGTGGGCATTGACATTGTGGGGCCTCTGGATCCCAAGACAGCCATGGGCAACAGGTTCATCCTGGTCTTGGTGGACCATGCCACCCGGTACCCAGAAGCCATCCCTCTCAGGACAGTGATGGCCCCCGTGGTGGGACGTGCACTGATGGGGATTTTCTCCCGCGTGGGGTTTCCCAGAGAGGTGGTGTCACACCGAGGTACCAACTTCATTTCTAAGTATATGAAGTCCCTGTGGCAGGAGTGTGGTGTAACCTACAAGTTCACCACTCCTTACCACCCCCAAGGTAATGGGCTGGTTGAGAGATTCAACCGGACCCGCAAAGGCATGATTATGGGTCTTGAGGAACCCATGAGGCATAAGTGGGACGTCCTCTTACCATGCCTGCTGTTCGCATACCGTGAGGTGCCACAGAAGTCTCTAGGGTTCAGTCCCTTTGAGCTTCTCTATGGACACCCAGTGAGAGGACCTTTGAGTTTGGTCAAGGAAGGCTGGGAGCAATCTCCCAGGAAACCTCCCCAGGATGTATATAGCTACATGCTGGCCTTTAGGAACCAAACTAGGCGATTCAGAAAACTCGCTGAGGCGAATCTGGAAGCCAGCCAGGAGGAGATGAAGCGGTGGTACGACCAGAATGCCACTCTGGTTGAGCTTCAGCCTGGTCAGAAAGTGTGGGTCATGGCCCCAGTGGAGCCCTGTGCGCTCCAGGATAAGTGGACCGGACCATTTGAGGTGGTGAAGCGCAAGAGTCCGGTTACCTACTTGGTGGACTTGCGGTCTCCCAGGAACCCCTTGCGGGTCCTGCATGTCAACCGCCTGAAGCCCCACTTAGAGAGGTCCGAAGTGGGCATGCTCCTAGCAACAGATGATGGAATGGAGGAGGAGACTGAGCCTCTTCCTGACCTCCTGTCTGCAACAGAGCAAGATGGGTCAGTGGATGGAGTGAACCTCTCTTCCACCCTGACCCCTGAGCAGCAGAATGACTGTCACCAGTTGCTGGGACAGTTTTCTGACCTGTTCTCCCTGATTCCCAGTGTCACTGATTGGTGCGTCCATGATGTAGACACTGGGGACAGTCCTCCTGTCAAGCACAAAACTTACAGGGTGACTGACAGGGTGAGAGCTTGCATCAAGGAGGAGGTCTCCAAGATGCTTGCGTTGGGGGTGATTGAGTACTCTAACAGTCCTTGGGCCAGCCCAGTGGTCTTGGTCCCAAAGGCTGCCGCACCGGGTGTCTCACCAGAGCTGAGGTTCTGTATGGACTACCGAGGGCTCAATTCAGTCACCAGGACTGACGCGCACCCCATCCCCAGAGCTGATGAGCTCATTGATCGGTTAGGAGCTGCCCGGTACCTCAGCACGTTTGACTTAACGTCTGGGTACTGGCAGATCGCCTTGAGTGATGGGGCAAGAGAGAGGTCAGCATTCTCCACACCAGATGGGCACTACCAATTCCGGGTTATGCCCTTTGGGATGAAGAATGCCCCTGCCACCTTTCAGAGGTTGGTCAACCAGGTGTTGGCTGGACTGGAAGAATTCAGTGCCGCCTACCTGGATGACATTGCAGTGTTCAGCGCCAGTTGGGAAGAACATCTGCGCCACCTCTGGGAAGTGTTGATGGCGCTGCGGAGAGCAGGCCTCACGATCAAGGCGAGTAAGTGCCAGATCGGGCAGGGTTCCGTGGTGTACTTGGGACACCAGGTTGGGAACGGCCAGGTGGCGCCCCTACAGCCCAAGATTGAGACCATCCTGACTTGGGAACCCCCCAAGACCCAGACAGAGGTGAGAGCCTTTTTAGGACTCACCGGGTATTACAGGAGGTTTGTCAAGGGGTATGGCAGCATTGTTGCCCCCTTGACAGAGCTGACTTCCAGGAAGCAGCCCAAGAGAGTGGTTTGGACTGACACCTGTCAGAGAGCTTTTGATGCCCTGAAGACTGCCATGTGCACGGCGCCCGTGCTCCTGGCACCCTACTTCTCAAGAGAGTTTATTGTGCAAACAGACGCTTCAGAGCATGGTGTGGGGGCTGTTCTATCACAGATTAATGAGGAGGGCCTAGACCAACCTGTAGCCTTCATCAGTAGGAGGTTACTTCCACGGGAACAGAGGTGGAGTGCAATTGAGCGTGAGGCATTTGCTGTGGTCTGGGCACTGAAGAAGTTGAGACCATACTTGTTTGGGACTCACTTCCCGGTTCAGACAGACCACAGGCCCCTCAAATGGCTGATGCAGATGAGGGGTGAGAATCCAAAGCTGTTGAGGTGGTCCATATCCCTACAGGGGATGGACTTTACGGTGGAACACCGCCCTGGTACAGAACACGCCAATGCTGATGGTCTGTCCAGATTTTTCCGCCTTAGTGATGAGAACTCCCCGGAGGTAGGGTAGTTCTCCTCACATTTCAGCTGGAGGGGACACGTGTTAGACCTGGCACCATTGGCGTGGGTCTCCCTTCCATTTTTTGCTGTTGCCTCTTATGTTTTTGCTGGTTTTAGATGCTTTTGGGCACTGTGCCACTGCTGTTCAGTGCCACAGTGCAAGTGCTCCCTATGTTAAATTGATGTATGGATTAGTGACTCCATGATTAGCTGGTTTGGTTTACTTGTCAGACCCTAGTACAGTGCACTGCGTGTGCCCAGGGCTTGTAAATCAAATGCTGCTGGTGGGCTTGCAGCACTGGTTGTGCCACCCACCGGAGCAGCTTGTAAAGTGTGTCTCAGGCCTGCCATTGCAGAGCCTGTGTGCAGTCTGGTACTGCCATGTTGACTGGGCAAGTGTACCCACTTGCCAGTCCCTAAACCTTCCCTTTTATACATATTAGTCACCCCTAAGGTAGGCCCAAGGGCAGGGTGCCTTGTAGGTAAAAGGTAGGACATGCCCTGGTGTGTGTGGCATGTCCTAATAGTGAATTACAGCCATTTTCGTTTTTCACTATTGCAAGGCTACCTGTTCCCCATAGGCCAGAATGGGCAGTTAGATTATTACATTTTATAATCCTAACTGACTCAGGGAACCAGGTAGAAATTCGAGTTTAGTATGCCTGAACTCAGAATGATAAAATACATCTTTTAGTGAAGTTGGTTTTAACATTCTGTGTTTGAAAATACCACTTTCAGAAAGTGGGTATTTTCTTGCCTAACTATCCAAGCCTGCCTCTGTTAGGTTGTGTATTCCTTGTCTGGAGTTTGAGTGACAGGGGCTGGGGGCTTCCAGGAGACAGAGTGAGTCAGCACAGGGCTGAATAGAGAGATCTGCATGCAGATAGGAGGGAGGAGTTGCACCTAGGACCTGAATAGGGCTGTGCCTTTCCTCCACAATGCTGGCTCCACCTCCTGTGGTGGGTCTGATGTCCCTGGCCTACACTGTGAAAGGAAAGAAGGAGTCTTGTCAACAAAGTGCTCCAGGACTGACCAGAACTGGTTTCGGACTAGGCAAAGGCCTCTCTGCCTTCAGAGAACAAAGAGAAAAGTAGTATAAATATTGGGACCCAGACCCAGAACTTTAGATCACTTCTGGGAATCAAGACGAAACTTTGCTGTGGAGAAGAACCAGGAAGCTGAAGGAGGAAACTACCCCTGTGCTGTGTGTTTGGGGGTTGGCCTGCAGTGGTTGCTTCATTGCCAAAGAAAGGAGAAAAGGACTGAGTGTGCTTTCTATCAACTTGAAGAAGAATCTCCAAGGGCTTGAACTAGAGATTGCCTCCTGCCTGAAGTCTCAGGGATACAAGACTTCACCAACCAGCTCCCCCCTGAATTCCCTTGCTGGGAATTGAAGTGCCTGCTGTTGTGCTGGGCCTTCTGAGAGACTGCGTGTCGCTGGGAGCTGGAAGCGCGATGCAACGACGAGAAGCGTGTCGCCGCCGCAGCCGCTGTCATCGCATCGCCAAGGAAGCGAGACGCCGCGGCCGCTGTCATCATCGCATCGCCGAAGCGCGGCGCATCGCCGGAGAAGCGGGACGCTGCCACAGAGGACATCGTCGCATCACCGGAGAAGCGCGTCGCAGGGCCTGTCGCGGCTCCAAAGATCCTCGAGTCGCCGCACGGCCGTCGGGCGTGCACGCATCACATCAACGTTGTCGCATCGCAACCAAGACGCCATTTTGTCGCATCGCACCAGAGAAGAGTATCGCATCGAGGTGCCATCTTGTCGCATCGCACCGGAGAGCAGTAAGAAACCGACGTATCACCTCCCCACACAGTAAGGAAGCGAGCATCAACTCCCCTGCGCAGCAGTAAGGAACCGACGCATCCACTCCCCTGAGTGTAAGGAACCGACGCATCACCTTCCCTGCGACCCTTTTGTTTTCTTTGCGTTACGCATTCAAGGTACATTGAGAGTAAAGTGTCGCATCTACAACTTGAGAGAACTGAGCTATTTTATAACATTTTAAAGTAAATTTTTGAATACGGTATTGTGGATTTTGGTCATTTGGTCTTGTGTTAAGTCTATATAAAAATACTTATTTTTATAATACAACCTGTGTGGTGTCCATCTGTAGTGTTGTCACTGTATTACTGTATGTGTTCACAAATGCTTTACACACTGCCTCTGAGATAAGCCTGCCTGCTCGTGCCAAGCTACCAAGGGGGTGAGCAGGGGTTATTTTAGGAGTGTAGCCCCTTACCCTGACTAGACGCAAGGGTCCCTATTTGTCACAGGTACCTACCTATGCCAACTAGAGACCCCCAAATCTAACACCATTGCTCAGACCTTGTCCATCTCTCTTGCTTATCAAGAACACCCTGACATTTTTCAGACGCTTACCTTTGTGTTACTCCCTCCTCATAGAGATTTGGACTGTGCCATTCAAACCAGGGAAGGATAAATTCTCTTTCTCAGTATGAGAAGCAGGTTCTGAGTGAAAATCTGGATGAAAATATTTGTAATGGCCTTACTGCACGCTGTACTTCACTTGCTGGGGATCCTTTCTTCCTTGTCCTAAAAATATCCACGGAACAAAGACTGTGTATTGACTATCATGGATTGAAGAAGGTCACCATAAAGGACAGTTACCCATTTCCACTCATTAAAGGCATGCTTAAGTCCATTTCGGATACTAAAACCTTTACTTATTTAGATTTCCATGAAGCTTACCATCTGCTCCGGTAAAAGAAGGATGATGAGTGAAGGATGTCCCTTTCAGACACACTTTGGACATTATGAGTACTAGGTTATTACCTTTGGCTTAACCAATGCTCCAGCAGTCTTTCAGAGGTTTATTAACAATACATTCTCTAATGTCCTGAATAACCCTGGGCGCTACAAACAGGTAGCATAACAGCAAACTCATCAACACCTACAAATGCTTTGATAAAGCAATTTTACATGCTAAAAGGCATATAATCAATTCACAAAAGTGAACTTTGAGAATGAAAATATTAGGCAATGAGAGAGGTGATGATTTTGGGGTCCCCCTAACCTAGGGGAGGACTAAGCAGATGCATTGAACACAAAGAGCATATCATGCTGAACGATTCAGTGGTGGTCCCTTCCTCCTAGGACCACCCAAGCACAGTTATGGGCAAAATACAATCCCAACCAAGGCCCTGCAAAGCATTATGGGACGAGATTAGCAGTGGGCAGTGAATATTATAGTGTCCAATATCAAAATAATTCTACAAAGAGCTGCAGTTCAACTGGTCGTTACTAGATGTCCTCACGAGTCAAATGCAAAAGCATTGAAATTATTATTACATCAAGCTGCAGTTCCACTAGTCGTTACTAGATGTCCCTCACGAGTCAAATGCAAAAGCATTGAAACCCTTTCATGAAGCTTTTGCATTTTGACTCGTGAGGGACATCTAGTAACGACTAGTGGAACTGCAGCTTGATGTAATAATAATTTCAATGCTTTTGCATTTGACTCGTGAGGGACATCTAGTAACGACTAATTGAACTGCAGCTCTTTGTAGAATTATTTTGATATTGGATACTATAATATTCACTGCCCACTGCTAATCTCGTCCCATAATGCTTTGCAGGGCCTTTGGTTGGGATTGTATTTTTGCCAATAACTGTGCTTGGGGTGGTCCTAAGAGGATGGGACCACCACTGAATCGTTCAACAAGATGTGCTTTTTGTCTTCAAGGCATCTGCTTGGTTCTCTCCCTAGGTTAGGGAGGATCCCAAAATCATCACCTCTCTCACTGCTTGTTAATTTATCTTTTCACTTATGTGAAATGACTATATGCATTTTAGCATATAAAGACAGAGATACTTATTTATCATAACTTGCACTGTGCAAGATGCTGTTTGCAATTATTGCACAGTGCACACAGCTACGCACTACGTGTTGTTCAAAGTGTACTTCGTGTAGTGCTACTACACAAACTACGCCCAGGGTTAGTCCTGAACCAGGTTCCTGTGGTGTACCTAGTAGGCATCATAATCTTCTCTGCTTATCTTGAGCATCAAAACTATGTTTGCTCCATTCTTCATGATTTAAGGGAAAACCATCTGTCCTATAGAACTGGGAAGTACCAGGGTGAGAGAATAGAGATGGAATATTTGGTATCTTCTCTCTCTGAACGTGGATTGTCAGCGGGCTCTTTAAAGATCTTTGCCATCATGGACTGGCCTCCTCTAAGTCCAAACAGTTCAAAAATGTCTTGGGACTGTCTAACTTTTATAGGCAGCTCATTAAGACCTTTAGCAATATTAGTAGCCATATATCTGACACTTTAATTAAGGAGAATCTGACCAAAGGTTTTATTTGAACTCCTAAAGCCCATGGGGCTATTGCCAGTCTCTAGAAGGCTTTGACCCAAACCCCGATTCTCAGGCACCCAGATCCATCTACAAAATTCATTGTTACAGACACTTTGGACGTTGCTGTAGGAGTGTTTTTTCTTCAGCTCTAGGATGAGGACAACTTGGAACCTTCTATTTTTTGTCTTTCTTATTTTCTGAACTAATGCAAACAAAATTACTCAGTTCGGAAACATAAGCTCCTAGCCCTCAAGCATGTCTATATAGAGTGGTGACATCTTTTAGTGGGAGCAGTCTAACCTGAATCTACTCCGTGAAGACCACCAAAAAACAAAGAACAGAATTGCACTTACTGAACAGACCCTACAGGAGCTGCACCCTCAGCATGCTGACACAACTGCACGCAATCCTGGAGTTTATTTAGAGCATTTGGGTCTTGGAGACTGAGCCGAGGATGCAGAAGGCTGATCACACTGCTATAATCTTCGGATTATAGGTTTACCGGAAAAACGGAGGGTCCCAACCCCACACTGTACATCGATAAATGAATTCAATCCGACATTACACCTATGGGTCTCTTCACCATATACATAGTGGAATGAGTGCACCGAATTCCTGCCAGATTGCCTGCCCTCAGTGTCCCTCCAAAGCAGATGGTGGTTAAACTCTTGAACTACCGAGACCATGTTCTGCAGCTGACCAGATAACGGCATCCCATTGTTGGGGGGGGGACATCAAGAGTCTCGATATTCCCTGACTTAACTTTTGTGGTTCAGCGACGCCAGGCCTGATTCCTAGTGGTCAAGAAGAGACTCCTAGAATTGTCCTTAAATTATGCGCTATTATTCCCCAATCACCTGAAAGTTATCACTGGGGAGCAAACTATCTTCTTTACAGATAATAATGATGTCCAGGCCTGGACAGCTGAGGCCCAAGGCCCTGAGGATCTCACTGACTACCCAAGAAACAGACACTGCTGGGCAATTGCAGCTGGGGTGCCATAAGAGGTCTTGGCCCCGGCGTAGGCAGCCGGTGACTAACCTCCCCTTGCATGCCCAGGCACAGGCTGGATGCCAGGCTGTCATCAAAACTACTGCCACACTTCGCGATATCTTGAGATCTGTTCCTGGCTCATTATCTGGTGAAGACTCGGTGGCCAAATCCTCTAGGGTGAGCCCGGCTGCCACCCCAGGGTCACATCACAGACTTCAAATGACCTGATGTAGGAGATTCACCCTTAGCCCTATTGATGATGGACCTCATCCCCTCCTGTGTACTTGTTTGCTCCACAGTTTCTGGACAGGCTATGCCCTACAATATCTCAGGCTGCTTAACTGCGGAACTCTCGGAGTGCTTCCAAACCGTGACCTAGAACTGCCTTAATGTTACACCTAATTAATTACATGAATGATGCAGGCTGGCCGTTGGCTGGCTCCCCTCTTGTTACTGCCTGCCTCCCAGCAGCAGAGAGGATTTCCTTTCTTATCTGCTTTCATATCTGTAGCGCCTTAGCTGTCTTCTCCCTAGTTGGGAGTCAATTGTAGTGTGACAGGATTACTGTTTTGTTACTGGCTGCAATGTTTTTTCCTCCAAGGGTTAGGCCTTCACAGTAGGAGGTCATCTTCAGTGGCGGCTCCCCCATTGGGGCGTGGGGGCATCGCCCCACTGCTTTCTCGTAGTGCGAGAAGGCAGAAACATAAATGGTAATAACTACCACCATTTATGTTTCTGCTTCTCGCACTGCGAGAAAGCAGAAGTGCCTGGTTGGGGGTGGGCGGTCCAGCTCGAAGGCAGGGGGGGAGTGGCTTGCCCACTGTTGTGGGTACTGACTGTTTGGTCGGCCCTGGGGCCGAACAAACAGTCAGTACCCACAACAGTGGGCAAGCCACTGCCCCCCTGCCCTCGAGCAGGACCGCCCACTCTCCCTTTTTCTCTATGTAGGCTGCTGCATGCAGCAGCCTACATAGAGAAAATGGCCCGGCTGGGGCGCTCTTCGCTGCGCCTCACCAATCACAACGCTGCCATTGCAGCGTTGTGATTGGCGGAGGGGAGGTAGGGAGGCTGCCTTTCCTTGATGACGACGCTGCAGGAATTGGAAAACACAGGACGGCCGGAGTCGGGACCCATCTAGAAGCTGAGGTGGCGCAGGACGGTAAGTTTTATTTTATATATTTTTTTTAATTAAACCCCTCCCACCTCCCCCCGCGATGACCCCATTTCCACCCCCCACCCGCCTGTCATGCCGGCCGCGACTGGCCTTAAATGTGTTTCTTCCTGTGCGCAAGAATTTTTTTGTGTTTCGGCGCTAACTTCTTTAGCGGCACCGTAATTTGGCACTGATTACTTTTGAGAAGTGATGTTTGTAAATCAGTACCGAGATAGGTTTTCCCCCCAGTGAGACACTTTCCGCTGCGCATTTAGTATCAGAGAAGGCGCGTCATTAAAGCAGAACTGATTTGCATGCTGCATCGGTAACTATGGAGATCTGGTCTCTTCCCGCCGAACAAAGCCCCGGGCTGTTTATAGTTCAAGAGAAATCTTATAAACCAACCCCAACTATTGAAGCAGAAATGAAAGCCACAAGTTTGCATATTTTGCTTATTATATCAACACGCTCTCGCAGGCTTCGGATGAGCGTGGTGGGAAGCTGTCTCGTGCAAGGCGGGCGAGGTTGGTGTCTCCGTGCAGTTTAACCAGCGGGTGATGTCTCTCTGCCGGAGAATGCACCAAGACTTCGGGTTTGCAGACCCAGCTTGTGAACATTCTCTGTCTGTAGCTTTTCACCAGCCTCACTCTCACCTGTGAAAGCCTAGCCCTCTTGCTGTCAAAGGGTGTCTCCCGCGACGCCTGTCTTTCATGCCTGCAATGAAGGGTCTGGAGAAAAAGTTCCTCGTGGGGAGCAGCGCCGCAAAGTTCTACTCCGAGTCCTTAACGCAAAACAGGTACGACGTTTTCTAAGAATTTACTGTCACTGCTTTTGATATTACCCTGTGAATAGAAATAAATAGAAGCGTGGCTACCCCTGGGAGAGAAATAAGTCTTCTTCGTTCGGAGAATCTGAGACGTAAATTTGCTTTGCAGTGTTTGCCCGTGAGTCCTGCCCTTGGGTACATAATGTCATGCGCCTGTTTCATAGCAGATGTGGGATTGTAGCTGTGGATGGTTTTGTAGATGGCTTGAGGTTTGGGGATAAATGTAATTCAGTACATTGTTATGCACTGTCATTATTAGAGACTCGTCAGAGGAATCTTTGCTTTGCAGCGTTTGCCCGTGAGTCCTGCCCTTGGGTACATAATGTCATGCGCCTGTTTCATAGCAGATGTGGGATTGTAGCTGTGGACGGTTTTGTAGATGGCTTGAGGTTTGGGGATAAATGTAATTCAGTACATTGTTATGCACTGTCATTATTAGAGACTCGGTCAGAGGGACGACTTTCCATTTAAAACAAAATAAATGGAACCCAGCATATAAGATTAAGGGGCAAGCAGCTTAAATGATAATGGAAGAGGGTCTGGTGTGTACTGAGAGCAGCTCACAGCAAGCAGGCCTGACACACTACTGATGCCTGTAACCTTGCAAAATCTCAGCAGAGCACACAGTTGGGCTTTCCCTAACTTAGATTGCAGGTTTGATTGTATGGAAATTTGAGGAAGCTTTGTAAAGTTAATCTCTGTACTTCTAACTTTGACCCGTTGTGGACGTTGGGAGAATTATCTTTATCTGTGTAATTCACACAGTGCGCTAAATTACAGCTCAATATTGTAAACAATTTTATCAAATAGACCCAAAAATAATTTTTCAAATGGTGCTCTCTGAGGGCCGGATCACAAAGCATTTTCGACTGACGCTGCTTCACGTCTTTGGTGGTAAATTAAGGCAGCCCTTGTTGCAAACCGTATAATAAACACAGGTTTCTAGAGATGTTCATATGTGAAAAGAATATTTGTGCACTTAGGTTATGTGGTCGTCAGTCACTTTCCTGCTTTCTCAAATTTGCTTGAAAATGCACCATTTGCCCACTTTTTTCAAAATTTTCTTGGGGGGAGAACCCCCCCAAACTCCCGTAGGTGGTTCAGGCTCGCTCGCTACGCTCGCTCGCTACAGTGCTGTACGGCAATTGTTTTACGCCTCACCACTTTCAAATGTCACCAGCCGCCACTGGTCATCTTCCTTGTCTCCAGAGTCCCTGTCCAGAATTTTCTGCAACTATTATTGGTCAGCCGCACATGGTCCGGTCCCCAGATATTCATGAAATTCCATCTCTTATGGCCACCACAGGAATACGGGGTAAATATACACTCCTCACATGGAATGTGTAGGGAATGAACAGTGCTAAGGAATATGACATTTCTTTTATTTTTTTAGTTTGATACATTTATTGAAGTAAACACCAAATATATATAAAGAGCAGACATACCATTCCAAAAGTACATTACTGAAACTTAAAGATAAAAGTAACAATATATCATATGTCGATTTATTCATCAAATCATAATAAAACCCTAATGGAAAGGTAGCTGTAACAAAGTTTATATGGGAAAGAAAAAGAGATAAGGAAAAGAGAGAAATAAAGAAAGGGGGGAAGGAAAACACCATCCTACATTAAATTATCTTATAACACTTTCACAACCTTATAATGATCGAGTAATACAGGCAAAAAGTGTATAATAAGAACAGTATACAAGGAAACCAGAAACTTCCTGTCCTGGAAGTCAAAGAGTCGTTATGAACTGCTGTAGTAGACAGGTAATTTGTAAGAGGTGACCATAGCATATCTCGTTTAAGCAAAATATGATGAGAATGCAAATAGTTTTTATCCAGCCTATGATTATGACACACTAAATTCCACCAGTGTTGGATGGTAATATTGTCAGCGGATTTCTATTTGGAGGTTATTCCCTGCAAACTAAGTGCGATTAGGAGGTCTACTAACTTCCCATCATTTTATTGTGAGTCCATAAATAGTGAAAACCACCAAGGAATATTTTGTCTAATGAATATGGTGCAGAAATGCTTATAACAGACCCAATTCTAGCCTACAACTGTACCCAGAAATCAGAAAGTGTTATTCATAAGATGACCATATGAGGATAAGAACCAGGATAACTGTTTCAACACCAACAGGTATCTTGTTTAATAAGTTTGAGTTTAAATAGGTGAGTGGGAGTGTGAAACAATCTGTTGCTAAAAAAATATAAAGTTTGAGTAGTGGTGGCCGGATGAGCTTTGGAATGAATCTTCACCCATAATTTATCCCATAAGGAAATAGGCCAATTATTATGTAGATCACACTCCCATAAGAGCTACTGTGTAGATTAGAGGGTGGTCGATGAATTCCACTCCGTCAGCTGAGTTTGTGGAGTTTTGGCCACTCTGAGTTATGCTTGTAACACAGAGTTCTGGCAAAACTGCGCCAACCGCCACGTGGCAGAGTTTTTTATTGCATGCGGCTCGCCAAAATTCTTGATTTTTGGGCACTAGGAGGTCACCCAGCGAGATTTTTTCAATGAGGGCGGTCAAGACTGTTTCGCAGTAAGAAAGCTGCCACTCGAGTAGAAAATCTACTCGAGTGGCAGCAAAGAAGCAGAACCTTCTGGCATGCCACTTGGTGCCATTTGTAGTGATTTTGCAGCACGCAACAAGCTCCTGGTGCTAAAAAATCAGCATGAGCAGCGTGATGTGCCGATTTCCGCCCATGCTCAGAACTCCACAGAGTATTTATATAGCTCTTTGGAATTCCATGGAGTGAAACTCAGCAAGTTCCACACACGCCTAGTGTAGATATGGACCTAACAACGTTTGGCATTCTAAGTGCTTTGTACATGATTGCTGCTTTGGAGATAGTGGTAATGGAGACTGGGATGATCTGCAAATCAATATCTTGAATAGGAGAAAATATAAGGGAAGTAAGAGCATCTTGAAGCATAGCTTCTAATTGTTTATATTGGTTGAGCCACATAAAATGTTTATTATAGGAGGAAGAAATTGACTCAAAGAGATTTAGATTCTTATCATGAATGAACTGAGAAATGGTAAAGAGACGTTAATCTAACCAAGTGCGCCATGCTAACGTCTTCCATTACTTTTGATCCAGTTGTTATACCAGATGGGCTATGAATAAATTGTTCGAACGGGGATAAGACAGAGACCAAATAAAGTTTAAGTAGAGAACAGGTGTGTGATATGACTGATGGTATCCAATTCTTGGGAGGATGAGACATATAAAGAATATGATTGTGGGAGAAAGGAAATAACAGAGTTGACTCCAATTGAAAACACAATTTAGAACTAGACTCAAAGGAGTCTAAGAAGCAACCTTGCATCTGCTTAATACCAAATGCTTTGTGGTAGATGAAAAAAAACAGGAAAGTTGACTCCTCCTAAAGTCTTTGGAAGTTCCAATCTATCTAAAGAAATGTGAGAGGTTTTCCTATTCTAAAGAAAACAAAATAATAGCTTATCTAGATTAACAAAATGTTTCTTGGGAATTTTGATAGGCAACATCATGAGGTAGAAGTTTATAATGGGAAATAGCATCATCTTGATGGTGTCCAGGAGACCCCACCAGGACAAGAATAATGGTGACCAGCCAAGTGTAAGGTTACCGATTTTGGAAACTAGAGTATCCATATTTAATTTCAATATGTCTCTAAGATTACTTCTGTACCAAAACCCCATACACAGAATCTTGGTAGGGTACCAGCATAGGCCAGCCTCAGTGTTAGAAATGGGGGTCTCTAGTTGGCAAGGGCTTGCACCTCTGTCCAAGTAGGGACCCTTCTTCCTAGTCAGGGTAAGGGTGTTGCACTCGTGAAGTAACCCCTGCTCACCCTCGTGGTAGCTTGGCACGAGCAGTCAGGCTTAATTCAGAGGCAGTGTGTAAAGCATTTGCACATAACCAACAGTAATACAGTGTAAGCACTACAAAAGGACACCACACCAGTTTAGAAAAATAACCAATATTTTTATATACTCAAAGACAAGACCAATTACGACAAAAATCCACAATACTATACTTTAAAAATGAATGCTTGATAAGGTAACTTCTTCTTTGCAGGAATAACACAAAAGCAAAGTTCGTACGAGTCGGTAGCCCCGTCCGGGTCTACCGCGATGCTGAAATACACAGAGTCTAACAGTTCCAGCCGACCGCGTCGCTACGGGCCAGCAGAGTCGTGAACAGACTCGGTCACAGTACCTTTCTCGTTGTGGCTGGTACGGAGTGTACGAGCCGGTCGGCGTTCGTCGCGGTTGCGGTGCAAGATGGAGCGATGCAAGGTGCGGTGTCCCTCGATGCGGTGCAGGCAGCGGCTCGATGAGCGTCGTGCAGACGGAGTCGGTGAGTCCAAGGCGTGCGGTGCAGGGCGAGACGGTGTACGATGCGGTGCTGACAGGTTGCGATGCAGGCGACCAAGCCGGAGTGCGGGAGCTGGCGTCGGACAGCGGTGCGAGTCGGAGCGGTGCGTCGCAAACGTGCGAGCGGTGCCCCAAATGCGATGCGGTCACGACTGTTGAGCCAGTTGCAGCGACCGCGTCGGTCGGGTCCGGCTGGTTCAGTGAAGCGATGCGATGCGAACTGCGGTGCCCACAGGTCACGGGGCAAGCAGCGGCTCGGTGTTGACGGCGTCGGACGTCGCCTACGGTGAGACCAGGGTTGCGATGCGAAGCGGGGCGATGCGGTCTGCGGTGCAAACAGGTCACCGGTCAGGGATGGATTCGGTTGACGGAGTCGGTTGCAGTTCCCTTCCTCTGTGGCAACTGAAACAGCATTCCAGAAGCGGTACCCAGAGGCTTGTGAAGTCTTTGCAGTCCCTGAGACTTCTTAACAGGAGGCCAGCTCGGTTTCAGGCCCTTGGAGATACTCAGCACAAGTTTGTAGAAAGTTCAGTCCAGTCCTTTCACTGCCCAAGACAGAAGCAGCAACTGCAGGCCAACCCAACAAAGCAGTCACTCAGCAAAGGGGCAGTATTCCTCCTAGCAGCTCTCCAGCTCTTCTTCTTGACAGGTTCCTTGATTCCAGCAAGATCTAAATTCATGGGGTCAGGGCCCCAATATTTATATCCCTAATTCCTTTGTTCTCTCTTGGCAGAGAGGCCTTTGCCTGGTCCAAACCAGTTCTGGTCAGTTTTGGAGCACTTTGTTGACAAGTCTCCGTCTTTCCTTTCAGGGTGCAGGCCAGGGACATCAGACACACCACAGGAGGTGGAGCCAGCATTGTGGAGGAAAGGCCCAGCCCTATTCAGGTCCCAGGTGTGCTCCTCCCACCCATCTACATGGAGATGTGGCTATTCAGCCCTGTGCTGTCTCCCCCTGCCTCCTGGAATCCCCCAGCCCCTGTCACACACAAACCCAGACAGGCAATACACAAACTGCAGAGGCAGGCTTGGATGGTTAGGCAAGAAAATACCTACTTTCTAAAAGTAGTATTTTCAAACAAAGAATGTTAAAACCAACTTCACTAAAAGATGTATTTTATCATTCCGAGTCCAGGCATACTAAACTCAAATTTCTTCCGTGTTCCCTGGGCCAGTTAGGATTATAAGGTGTTATAATCAAAACTGCCCATTCTGGCCTATGGGGAACAGGTAGCCCTTTAGTAGTGAAAAACGAAATAGGCTGTAATTCACTACCTGGGCATGCCACGCACAGCAGGGCATGCCCTACCTTTACATACAACGCACCCTGCCCACAGGGGTACCTTGGGCCTACCAGAGGGGTGACTAATATGCACAAAAGGGAAGGGTTGGGGACTGGCAAGTGGGTGTACTGGCCAAGTCGACATGGCAGTCACAGACTGCACACAGGCTCTGCGGTGGCAGGCCTGAGACACATTTTACACGCTGCTGTGGTGGGTGGCACAACCAGTGCTGCAAGCCCACCAGCAGCATTTGATTTACAGGCCCTGGCACACGCAGTGCACTTTACTAGGGACTGACACATAAATCAAATAGCCAAAACATGGAAATACCAATCCATACGCATTTCATACAGGAGCACTTGCACTTTACCACTGATCAGCAGTGCGTAAAGTGTGCAGAAACACTAAACCAGCACAAAACAGAGTCAAAACCGGGAGGTCATAAAGCAAAAACTCAGGGAAAACATGCCAAAAGATGCCAAGTCTAACACATGTCCCCTCCAGCTGAAAGTAGGGAGAACTACCCAACCCCATGGGAGCTCTCTTCACTAAGGCGGAAGAACCTGGACAGACCATCTGCGTTGGCGTGTTCTGTACCAGGGCGGTGTTCCACCGTAAAGTCCATTCCCTGTAGGGAGATGGACCACCTCAACAGTTTTGGATTCTCACCCCTCATTTGCATCAACCATCTGAGGGGCCTGTGGTCTGTCTGAACCCGGAAGTGAGTCCCAAACAGGTATGGTCTCAACTTCTTCAGTGCCCAGACCACAGCGAAAGCTTCCCTTTCTATGGCACTCCACCTCTGTTCCCTGGGGAGTAGTCTCCTGCTAAGGAAGACTACAGGCTGGTCTAGGCCCTCTTCGTTCAGTTGTGAGAGCACCGCTCCCACACCATGCTCTGAAGCGTCAGTCTGCACGATGAATTCCTTGGAGAAGTCGGGTGCCTTGAGCACGGGCGCCGTGCACATGGCAGCCTTCAGGGCATCAAAGGCCTTCTGGCAGGACTCAGTCCAGATCACCTTCCTGGGCTGCTTCTTGGAAGTCAGCTCCGTTAAGGGGGTCACAATGGTGCCATAGCCCTTAACAAATCTCCTGTAATAGCCGGTGAGACCTAAAAAGGCTCTCACCTCTGTCTGGGTCTTGGGGGCTCCCAAGCCAGAATGGTGTCAATCTTGGGTTGTAGGAGCGCCACCTGGCCGCTTCCTACCTGGTGTCCCAAGTACACCACAGAACCCTGCCCGATCTGGCACTTACTGGCCTTGATCGTGAGGCCTGCCTTCTGCAGAGCCCTCAACACTTCTCCAAGGTGCTGCCTGTGTTCCTCCCAGCTGGAACTGAACACAGCAATGTCATCCAGGTAGGCGGCACTGAAATCCTCCAGTCCAACCAACACCTGGTTGACCAACCTCTGGAAAGTGGCAGGGGCATTCTTCAGCCCAAAGGGCATCACACGGAACTGGTAATGTCCTTCTGGGGTTGAGAATGCTGACCTCTCCTTGGCCCCATCAGTTAAGGCAATCTGCCAGTACCCAGACGTCAAATCAAACGTGCTGAGGAACTTGGCAGCTCCCAACCGATCAATGAGCTCATCAGCTCTGGGGATGGGGTGCGCGTCAGTCTTGGTGACGGCATTGAGCCCACGGTAGTCCACACAAAACCGGAGTTCTGGAGTGGCACTGGGTGCAGCAGCCTTTGGGACCAAAACCACTGGGCTGGACCAAGGACTGTTGGAGGGCTCGATCACCCCTAACTCCAACATCTTGGAGACCTCCTCCTTGATGCTGGCCCTGACCCGGTCAGTCAACCTGTAAATCTTGTGTTTCACAGGAGGGCTGTCACCGGTGTCCACGTATTGGGTACACCAGTGAGTAACACCTGGGGTCAGAGAGAACAGTGGGGCAAACTGTCCCAACAACTGGTGACAGTCGCTCTGCTGCTCTGGGGTCAGTGTAGGGGAGAGGACCACTCCTTCTACTGACCCATCTTGCTCCTTGGTAGACAGGAGGTCAGGGAGAGGTTCACTCTCCTCTTCCACCCCATCATCTGTCGCCAAGAGCATGCTCACTTCGGACCTCTCAAAGTGGGGCTTGAGGCGGTTCACGTGGAGGACCCTCAAAGGGTTCCTTGGAGACTGCAAATTCACCAGGTAGGTGACGTCACTTTTGCGCTCCACCACCTCAAATGGCCCAGTCCACTTGTCCTGTAAGGCACAAGGTTCCACTGAGGCCATCACCCACACTTTCTGCCCAGGTTGAAATTCGACCAGAGTGGCATTCTGGTCATACCATTTCTTCATTTCTTCCTGTCTTGCTTCTAGGTTCGCCTGAGCGAGTTTCCTGAAGCGTGCAATCTGGTTTCTGAAGGCCAGCATGCAACTAAACACATCCTGGGGAGATTTCCTGGGAGCTGCCTCCCAGCCTTCCTTCACCAAACTGAGAGGTCCTCGCACAGGGTGGCCATAGAGAAGCTCAAAGGGGCTGAACCCTAGAGATTTCTGTGGCACCTCCCTGTATGCAAACAGTAGGCATGGTAAGAGGACGTCCCACTTACGCCTCATGGGTTCTGTCAACCCCTTTATCATGCCTTTTAAGGTCTGGTTGAATCTCTCCACCAGACCATTACCTTGGGGGTGGTAAGGGGTGGTGAACTTGTAGGTTACACCACATTCCTTCCACAGGGATGTCATATACTTGGATATGAAATTGGTCCCTCTGTCAGAAACCACCTCTCTGGGGAATCCCACACGGGAAAAGATCCCCATTAACGCCCGGCCCACCACTGGCGCCGTCGTTGTCCTGAGAGGGATTGCTTCAGGGTACCGGGTGGCATGGTCCACCAAGACCAGGATGTACCTGTTGCCCATGGCTGTCTTGGGATCCAGTGGCCCCACAATATCCATCCCTACCCTTTCAAAGGGTGTTCCAACAACTGGAAAGGGTTGGAGAGGAGCTTTGACCCTCCTCCCACTCTTACCGCTTGCCTGGCAAGTTTGGCAAGACCTACAATGTCCATCTGACTGCCTTCTCATTTGGGGCCAAAAGAAGTGGGTGACAAGCCTGTCAAAGGTCTTGTCCCGCCCCAAATGTCCTGCTAAAGGCACGTCATGAGCCAGACCCAGTAGGAAGGTCCTGAAGCGCTGGGGTACCACCAGCACACGGGCTGACCCAGGCTCAGCGACCTTAGGCTCGCTGTACAGGAGATCATTCTCCCAATAGATCAGGTGAGATCCAGACTGGTTACCAGCTGCCTGGTCTGCAGCCTGCCGCCGCAGACCCTCTAGAGAAGGGCACTCTTTCTGCTCCCTGCAGAACTCCTCCCTGGTGGGACCCCCTTCTTGCTGCCAATGGGTCAGCTCAGAGATGTCTCCCAGTTCGGCTACCTGCTCCCCTGTAGGCACCGGGCGTCCCCCTCAAGGTCCGCCTCCTCCCGGTCCGTGGGAACATCAGGGGCCGGTTTCCCGCGCCCCGGCCCTTTCTCTTGGCAGGGACTTGGGCCACTGTTTCAGGCTCCAAGTCCTCTTGACTACCCTTCCTGGCTGCCATTGACCGAGTGGACACGCATGCCCACTCTGGCAACCCAAGCATCTCCAAGTGAGACCTGAGCTCAACATCCTTCCACAAGGACTGCTCCAGGTCGTTTCCTAGCAGACAATCCACAGGCATGGTAGGGCTCACAACCACCCTCAAGGGACCTGAGACCCCCCCATTCAAAGGGAACCTGCGCCACCATACATTGGCGCTCTGAGTTGTCTACAGCAACTACTTGGTGGAATGCTCCTGGGACTACTTGCTTCTCAGACACCAGGTGACACCGGACTGAGGTCACACTGGCTCCAGTGTCTCTGAGAGCCTCTACCCTATTCCCATTAATGGTCACCCAGGTGCTGTATTTCTTTGTGTTAGGGGGCACCTGGTTTCCTGGGACCATCTCACTGTCCCCTAGTGAGACAAGGGTCATTTCTGCGGGATCCCCACCCTCCAGTGGGCACCCCTCCTCCCCAAGCGCTACACTAGCCAACACCTTGGACTGTCCACCGGTGGGTGGCTGTGGCCCCTTCGGGCACTTGGGGTCCCCCCTCATGTGGCCTACCTGGTCACATGCATAACACTTGCGGGGGCCGGTCTCAGCAGGCTTCCCTGAAGAGACCACTGCTTTCTTACCTGGGGCTGGGAACCTTTACCCTGGGTACTAGTTTGGGGCCCTTTAGAGAACTCCTGTGCTTTACCCTTGTCCCACCCACTTTTCTGCTGGGGACCCTGCCCACCTTTGGCTGAGTCTCCCCCAAACGCTTTCTTGTGGACCCTGGTACTCACCCAGCAGTCCGCCTCCTTAGCAAGCTTCCTGGGGTCAGTTAGCTTACTATCCACTAGGTGCTGGCGCAGATCTGCAAAACATAGACTAGACAAGTGCTCCCATGCAATCAAGTTGTAGAGCCCCTGAAAATCTGTCACATTACTGCCCTTTACCCAGCCATCCAGAGACCTGCAGAACACATCCACACATTCCAACCAAGTGTTGGCATCAGACTTCTTACTGGACCTGAACTGATCCCTGTACTTTTCAGGAGTAAGACCATACTTAGTGAGAAGGGCATCCTTCATGTCAGCATAGGTGAGGTGATACCCCTTACCCAAAGCTATCAGAGCATCCCTTGCTTCTTCAGGGAAAAGTGGCCACAATCCTGCTCCCCAATTTTCCTCAGGGACCCCATTCATGTGTATGGCTGCCTCATAACCCTGAAACCACCTTTGTATGTCATCCCCCTTCTTGAACTCCTTGCCTACATTCTTGGGAATGTGCACAATCCTGTCTGCCTTTCTGGACGAATTGCTGCCACCATCTGAGCCTGACTTACTCCTAAGTTCTAGCTCCTTCAGTTCTCTCTCATGCTCTAAGAGCATCTTCTTCTCCTCCATGGCCAATCTCCTCTCCTCCCTCTTCTCCTCCCGCTCACTCTCCAGCCTGAGCTTCTGCAGCTCAAACTGCCTTGCCTCCCGCCTGTCCTCCAGCTCCTCTGGGGACAGACTGCTGCTGCCTGACCTGGCGGGTTCCCCCTCACCCAAAAGCACATCCACCCTGGAAATAGGCTCCTCCACCTCCTCACTGAGATTACCAGGCTGCCCACTGGCATGTCTGGCTGCTACCCAGGCCCTCAGCGCCTTCTGTAGCTCCTCCTTCCTTGTGAGGCCTTTAATTTGGACTTTCAGGTTTTTACAAATCGCTCGTAGCTCCTTTACGGCGTAGGATTCCAACCTATCCTCCTCAAAGATAACTTCCAGAGATGCAACGGATGATGCAGTTGATTCAGGCATGATGAAAGTAGTGAGTTGAAAACTGGCAAGATCAAAAATAGGCCAAAAGAAAAAGAGACAGTATGTGGTACGTAATGGTCTGCGATATGGTTGTAGTGCACACCAATCACTGAAAGTCAAGTGCAAACACAAGTCCTATCCTCACCGCTGACAACCAATGTTAGAAATGGGGGTCTCTAGTTGGCAAGGGCTTGCACCTCTGTCCAAGTAGGGACCCTTCTTCCTAGTCAGGGTAAGGGTGTTGCACTCGTGAAGTAACCCCTGCTCACCCTCGTGGTAGCTTGGCACGAGCAGTCAGGCTTAATTCAGAGGCAGTGTGTAAAGCATTTGCACATAACCAACAGTAATACAGTGTAAGCACTACAAAAGGACACCACACCAGTTTAGAAAAATAACCAATATTTTTATATACTCAAAGACAAGACCAATTACGACAAAAATCCACAATACTATACTTTAAAAATGAATGCTTGATAAGGTAACTTCTTCTTTGCAGGAATAACACAAAAGCAAAGTTCGTGCGAGTCGGTAGCCCCGTCCGGGTCTACCGCGATGCTGAAATACACAGAGTCTAACAGTTCCAGCCGACCGCGTCGCTACGGGCCAGCAGAGTCGTGAACAGACTCGGTCACAGTACCTTTCTCGTTGTGGCTGGTACGGAGTGTACGAGCCGGTCGGCGTTCGTCGCGGTTGCGGTGCAAGACGGAGCGATGCAAGGTGCAGTGTCCCTCGATGCGGTGCAGGCAGCGGCTCGATGAGCGTCGTGCAGACGGAGTCGGTGAGTCCAAGGCGTGCGGTGCAGGGCGAGACGGTGTACGATGCGGTGCTGACAGGTTGCGATGCAGGCGACCAAGCCGGAGTGCGGGAGCTGGCGTCGGACAGCGGTGCGAGTCGGAGCGGTGCGTCGCAAACGTGCGAGCGGTGCCCCAAATGCGATGCGGTCACGACTGTTGAGCCAGTTGCAGCGACCGCGTCGGTCGGGTCCGGCTGGTTCAGTGAAGCGATGCGATGCGAACTGCGGTGCCCACAGGTCACGGTGCAAGCAGCGGCTCGGTGTTGACGGCGTCGGACGTCGCCTACGGTGAGACCAGGGTTGCGATGCGAAGCGGGGCGATGCGGTCTGCGGTGCAAACAGGTCACCGGTCAGGGATGGATTCGGTTGACGGAGTCGGTTGCAGTTCCCTTCCTCTGTGGCAACTGAAACAGCGTTCCAGAAGCGGTACCCAGAGGCTTGTGAAGTCTTTGCAGTCCCTGAGACTTCTTAACAGGAGGCCAGCTCGGTTTCAGGCCCTTGGAGATACTCAGCACAAGTTTGTAGAAAGTTCAGTCCAGTCCTTTCACTGCCCAAGACAGAAGCAGCAACTGCAGGCCAACCCAACAAAGCAGTCACTCAGCAAAGGGGCAGTATTCCTCCTAGCAGCTCTCCAGCTCTTCTTCTTGACAGGTTCCTTGATTCCAGCGAGATCTAAATTCATGGGGTCAGGGCCCCAATATTTATATCCCTAATTCCTTTGTTCTCTCTTGGCAGAGAGGCCTTTGCCTGGTCCAAACCAGTTCTGGTCAGTTTTGGAGCACTTTGTTGACAAGTCTCCGTCTTTCCTTTCAGGGTGCAGGCCAGGGACATCAGACACACCACAGGAGGTGGAGCCAGCATTGTGGAGGAAAGGCCCAGCCCTATTCAGGTCCCAGGTGTGCTCCTCCCACCCATCTACATGGAGATGTGGCTATTCAGCCCTGTGCTGTCTCCCCCTGCCTCCTGGAATCCCCCAGCCCCTGTCACACACAAACCCAGACAGGCAATACACAAACTGCAGAGGCAGGCTTGGATGGTTAGGCAAGAAAATACCTACTTTCTAAAAGTAGTATTTTCAAACAAAGAATGTTAAAACCAACTTCACTAAAAGATGTATTTTATCATTCCGAGTCCAGGCATACTAAACTCGAATTTCTACCGTGTTCCCTGGGCCAGTTAGGATTATAAGGTGTTATAATCAAAACTGCCCATTCTGGCCTATGGGGAACAGGTAGCCCTTTAGTAGTGAAAAACGAAATAGGCTGTAATTCACTACCTGGGCATGCCACGCACACCAGGGCATGCCCTACCTTTACATACAACGCACCCTGCCCACAGGGGTACCTTGGGCCTACCAGAGGGGTGACTAATATGCACAAAAGGGAAGGGTTGGGGACTGGCAAGTGGGTGTACTGGCCAAGTCGACATGGCAGTCACAGACTGCACACAGGCTCTGCGGTGGCAGGCCTGAGACACATTTTACACGCTGCTGTGGTGGGTGGCACAACCAGTGCTGCAAGCCCACCAGCAGCATTTGATTTACAGGCCCTGGCACACGCAGTGCACTTTACTAGGGACTGACACATAAATCAAATAGCCAAAACATGGAAATACCAATCCATACACATTTCATACAGGAGCACTTGCACTTTACCACTGATCAGCAGTGCGTAAAGTGCGCAGAAACACTAAACCAGCACAAAACAGAGTCAAAACCGGGAGGTCATAAAGCAAAAACTCAGGGAAAACACGCCAAAAGATGCCAAGTCTAACACTCAGCAAAAGGAGTTTTAGTACAAATCTTATTTAAAGGCATACTTCAGACTTGTAAATATTGAGTTTATTTCCTGGCACCTCCGAATATGTTCGTAATACTTTAAAAAAATGTGGAAAACTGGATTCTGATTTTGAAACATAGAGAAGAATGACGTCAGCATATGCAGTAAAATTAATATGGGTGTGCTTAATTTTAAAACCCGAGATAGTTTCTGAATGTTTCAATTCTTATAGGAAAGGCTCTAGAGCAGGAATGAATAACAAGGGAGATAAGGGTAATTCCTGCCTAGTGCCTTTTTGAAGAGGGGACTATGGGGATTGAATTCCATTGAACAGGACTGTGGAGTGAGGCAATGGATATAGTAACAAAATTAATTGTTAGATCCTGGGACCAAAACCATGTCAACGTAAGGAATGTATAAGAAATCGCCAATTAGCTCTATTAAAAGCTTTTCTGCATCATGAGTTACTGCTGCAAGTGAATATTTAAGTTGAGAATGTTCAGGAATACATGGGAATTATGTACTATATTTCTATTTTTCACGAAACCAGATTGTTCTATGTTCACTACGTCTGGCATTAGGCCATTTCATTGAGAGGCTAATGCCTTGGCAAAAATGTTACAGTCTGTGTTGATTAATGAGATAGGACGATAATTCTTACATTGTGATAAGTCCCGCAGGGGCCCGCAGTGTGGTCAAACAGACTATAAGAGAGAGTGGGTCCTCGAAGGGGGCTCAATTAGAACTGGCAACAATGACAGATTAATTCTATGTAAATTGGGATTTTTACAGGACAAAGTAATCATTGGTGTGTTCACGGGTGTCTTCATAATTTTAACATATTGTAACGTAGTCTCTTTCAGGAGCATACTGCTAAAAACTGCGCCCATGCAGGCATGGTGCACTTTATTTTATCTATGAATGTGTTTTACTGTAAAGATTTTAAGTAATTG
Organism: Calotriton arnoldi; assembly: GCA_963921515.1. Classification (NCBI taxonomy): domain Eukaryota; kingdom Metazoa; phylum Chordata; class Amphibia; order Caudata; family Salamandridae; genus Calotriton; species Calotriton arnoldi. Next base: position 1,715,044 of record CAWUFW010003324.1, on the reverse strand, counting down.
TACGGTTAATAAAGAATTTCAGACATGCAGACACACGATAATCAGTATGGAAGACATTCGATAACATTAACTAGCCGCACTTTTTATGTACATTCGAAGTTCGAATTTATGAAAAATGCTGGGTTTTTTATAGTAAATACAAGATGCTTATTTGCATGAGTCTTCCAGATTTATAATGTGATTGCTATAGAAAATTTGGAAACCACATGAATATTGTAACCATTTGGGAGGTTTGATGGATTTTGCTGCTGAGTTGAGGTATTTTTGTTTACAGCCACTAAAATGCTGAATGAAGTATTTTATAGCCAAAGTAGAGTGAGACCAGCCGAGGTGATAATAAATTCTGCGGAGTTACACTGGTTCTGCATTGTTTACCGCATACGCCATGGTGAATTAACGGTGGGAGTCAATGCTGCTGGAAGTCACCGCTTCGAGTGCACACTGCACAGATGATTTGAGACAGATGTGGCGTCTTGCGGATTTGATTTATATTAATTTTTTAGCCCAAATTACTAGTTCCGCTGCATGAAAGCATTAAGGGGCATATTATCAAGCACAGCGTTAAAATTATCGCCGCTTTAGCGGCAGAAAACTGCCGCTAAAGCGGCGATAATGGGCTTGATAATATGCCCTTGAGAATTCCAATAGAAGCCCAGGATCACAGCAGAACATGGGCTTCTATTGGAACTCTCAAGGGGATATTATCAAGCCCATTATCGCCGCTTTAGCGGCAGTTTTCTGTCGCTAAAGCGGCGATAATTTTAACGCCGTTTCTTGATTAATATGCCCCAAAGTGTGGCCATTTGGAATTGAAAGCCACTGTATCTGTGCAGTTGCAATGTTTGTGTTACTCGTGTGACGATTTGGAAAGAGTAAATGCTGTGATCACGTCCACTGCAGGCTCTGCTTTGATGCTTCCTCTTGCAAACATTTTGCTGCGTGGCTTAACATAAAGTGGCATGGACTGCTGTACATTAAAATTCCAAGTGACATGGCGCACTTTTGGACATGAGTGACATCGATTTAGGCATAGGCAGAACTCCGCAGAATTTTGCGGAGTTTTTATGTAACTCCACGGAATTCCGTGGAGTAAAGCTCTGCCTATCCCTATTTAGGATAACAAGAGCAATAGAGAGGTTGGGAGGGAAAAAAAGTGATGGAGGAGAACAAAAGTGCTATTTATCACCATGCAAGAAACTCAATTCCATAAATATATTCCAGCAGCTGAGAAATTAGGCATGCATGTTATAATGACTGTGTCTCTGTGGGAAGTTAGAACCAAATAGTAGGTCATAACCTATTTAGAGTGCTATGCAAGACATATTTGATATGCACATATAGGCATTTCCTCAGAGTGTTCAAAGCGTCTGTGACCGTGCTTAAATTCTCCTCAGGGAATGTGAAGCCTAGGATGGCGGCTCGACATTGTGCGTGAACTAATATGAAAGAAAAATAAAGTTCACGTAGTGCCAAATAGAATAGAAAACAGTCTCAAAAAGTAGCACCCACCTTCTAAAATTACATGCTAAGGAAGAGGAGAGCAAGTGGCGCAGGGAGAAACCGCACTCTCAAAAGTCAGCCATAGCCGCTTGGGAGCCTTAGAGACCGGCAGCCATCTTGCACAGCATCCGACCACGACCAATATGACATACCTTGATGTGAACATTACACATATTGTAATTAATATAACGGGTTGAAATTAATATGACCAATATTGACATTAATATGACGCATATTGGAATGAATATCACACACTATGTAATGGATGACGCAAAATGAATGAGAGAAATGTTAAAATGAATGTAAGTCACACTGAAATAAATTGCATGTTAAATGAACATGAAGTATGCTGAAATGAATATGAAGAGTGCTAAAATGAGATGTGATCTAAGCTAAAATGAATGTAACATGTATTGAACCATGGAGTGCAATGGAAGTATTATAATAGACAATGACAGTATAGCGTGCATGGAACTTAATGTAACATATACTTAAATTATATGAAACACAGTGAAATTAATATGAAAAATGCTAAAGTCTTGTTTAAAAAAATTATTATTGAAATAACTAAGACCCAGATTGACATTAATATGAAATGCATTGAAACAATTCTATGTGTTGAAATTATTCTGACTCATCTTCACATGAATATGACAATTATTAAAATGAATATTAATATGGATAGGTCAAATGAATATGGCATCTGCTGAAAGCAATCTGACCTCTCTTTTAAAAAATATGATTTGCATTTAAATGGATATGACATTCAGTGAAATGAATATGACATTTGTTGAAACAAATATAGCATGTATTGAAATGAATAGTCTAATGTACACAAACTAACACACTTCCAACTACACTGACAGAAGGAAAACTAGAAATCCAATGTTTTTATTGTTTGTCACAGCAAAGGTCTATGCCTTAACAATATGCTGACCTTCAGTTAGCAAAATGGAGCAAGGCAAATGTACAGGTGCAAATCAACGCTATAAACAAATCTGATCTGACCTTGCCTTGCACACATTCACAAAGTCACACATTGCCCGTATCTTTATGTTGACTATAATCTAACTCCAGGTTGAGCTACTCCTTCTGGGCAGCAACAGGAGGAAGCAGTCCAGTACTAAGAGGCATTGGCACCCCCCAGATGGACTAGAAGCCCAGACACATTAGGAGACGCTTAAACACTATCAACATTTCCAAATACTGGCTCGATATTGGGAGCATCCAACACTTGTTGAATACAATTGGGGTTGAAATGGATTCCAATGCAGGCATTGAGACTGCCATCACGTTTATCATAAGACTATTGTTTGTACTGTAGTTCCTTACCATAGGGGATTTTGTGTACTGGCGTGCAGTGGACATGTCATGGCCCTGCCTACTTTTTAGAAAGTAATGTGGCACATCTTAACAGCCCTCCTTAGGTTAGTGTCACAGTAAATAGTCTTGCCCAGAGGCCTCCATACACAAAATGTTGTCAAGGCTATGCTCTAAGCAATTTGGGAGGCTTTATATAAGTCACTGGGCTGTTAGACTATACCCCTGTAGTATTGGCACCTCCAAGGGCCACAGAGTAGATCTACTGCAATGTGAAAATGTAGCATGCAAAATACATTGATTATGTGGACCTGGCCATTCCTAATTGTGTGCCCATTTCCCTGGATTCACCAATGATTCAGTAAACCTCTGAAACTATAGGATTCCATATATGACGAAGAGACACCATAGCTCCCACAGAAGACATCTACTGAGTACATTTGGCACCCAGCTCAACATAGACAAGATGTGAAATATTGTCTTTTTAAGGAATGTGTGAACACGCAATCATACACTTCAAAAATATATGAACATCATCCTACCTTTACCTACACCTCAACAAACTCAAGGAAAGAAACGTACACATATATATATGATCTATAAGTGTCACAAACAAAATTCCTAACTGCCGTCATAACACCAGCTAACCATGCAAGCTAAGAATGGTGATTACTTTGTGGCCTTCTTGGGCGGAGTCTGACCACCTCCAGAAAGCTACACTGTACATGCAGACTTCCTGTGAAGCCTGATGAGTGAAACTTGCTGGGAGGCAATTGAAGGGGAGGAGGTCTATCATGGAAGGGAGTGGTGCTACTCAGGTCTAAGACGCGGCTAGGCAAATGAGCTCAATGCAATAGCTGCATCTCATACCTTTCCTACACACATATATGTTCCTGAAGAACAGATGCCATAGCAAGCTGTTCTTGGGCAAGTTGTGTTATGAGATCATGGATGTCCACCTGTCCCTTGGTCATTTATTGGCTTTAGTTCCTAACAGCTGCTGCTGTGCATCTCATCATCTGCCAGTTGACCCTGTCTGACTCCATTGTGTATACCCCAGCTACTGTGCAGCCCTGATGTTCAGTCTTTCAATGCTACTCCTCTCTCAGATTATGTATGTGGTCATCAAACTCTGATAGCGCTGTCATGGTAGCAGCATTGTCCGTTGAGTTATCCAGTAGCACACTGTGATCACCTGTAGACCTTCAACATTTTCACGATGCCCTCTAACTTCTTAACCATGTTGATCACAGAATGGCAGACTCAGGAGTATGTACCACTACTTCTTCCTATCTGGCTAAGCGTCTGTGTCCCATGCCTTATTTCACTGAGGACTCGAGAGATAATATGTGGGGAGTTATCCTGAGACACCTGACTGACCTCTAGCTCTACTGTCTATACCTCCACAGTAAAGAAATTCATTTCGTTATTTGTTTTTTTTTGCTTTTGTCACCCTAAGTGGGAAGGGTATGCCCAAACGTAGGTCCCTTGCTCACTGTGCCACTGGATTCAAGCTAGCCTGGCTGATGAGGTGTGATACCCTGAAACCGGTCCCAGGATGCTTGTTTCCGGTCCAGGGAGGACCTGGCTTGGCAGTTCGGGCTGGACTGTTCCCACAAGGAACAGGGTCAAGACTGATTTGCATATGGCTGGGTCCAAACTGGGGTGGTGTGGTGAGCAAAAGAATGATGGATTTAACCCAGATCCTTGTGACTGGGGGTGAATGTTTGCATTGTCCAGCATTCCGTCCATCAATTGTTTCTTTTGCATTTGTCGCCCTAAGTGGGAAGGGTATGCCCAGACGTGGGTCCCGTGCTCACTACACCACTGGATTCAAGCTAGCCTTGCTGATGAAGGGTGATGCCCTGAAACCGGTCCCAGGATGCTTATTTCCGGTGCAGGGAGGACCTGGCTTGGCAGTTCGGGCTGGACAGTTCCCATGGAGAGCAGGGTGAAGGCTGATTTGCATATGGCTGGGTCCAAACTGGGGTGGTGTGGTGAGCAAAACAATGATGGATTAAACCCAGATTTGTGACTGGGGTGAATGTTTGATTTGTTCATCATACCATCCATCATTTGTTCATTTTGTTTTTGTCGCCCTAAGTGGGAAGGTTATGCCCAGACATGGGTCCTCTGCTCACTGTGCCACTAGATTCAAGCTCACCTGGCTGATGAGGGGTGAAACCCTGAAATCAATCCCAGGATGCTTGTTTCTGGTCCAGGGAGGACCTAGCCTGGCAGTTTAGGCTGGACTGATCACAGGGGGAGCAAGGTGAAGTCTGATTTGGATATGGCTGGATCCAAACTGGGGTGGCATGGTGAGCAAAAAAACGATGGATAAAATCCAGGTCGGTGACTGTGGGTGAATGTTTGATTTGTACAGCATTCTGTTCATCATTTGCTCTTTTTGCTTCTGTCGCCCTAAGTGGGAAGGCTATGCCCAGACATGGGTCCTGTGATCACTGTGCCACTGGATTCAAGCAAGCCTGGCTGAGGAGGGGTGACACCCGGAAATCGGTCCCAGGATGTTTGTTTCTGGTCTAGGGAAGACCTGGACTGGCAGTTGAGGCTGGACTGTTCCCATGGGGAGCAGGGTGAAGATTGATTTGCATATTGCTGGGTCCAAACTGGGGTGGTGTGGTGAGCAAAAAAACAATGGATTAAACCCAGATCTGTGACTGGGGGTGAATGTTTGATTTGTTCAGCATTCCGTCCATCATTTGTTCTTTTTGCTCTAACTTCTTAGCCATGTTGATCAGAGAATGGCAGACTCAGGAGTATACTCCAGGACTTCTTCCTCATCTGTCCAAGAGTCTCTGTCCCATGCCTCATTTTGCTGAGGACTTGAGAGGTAATATGTGGGGAGGCATCCTGACCCACCTGGCTGACCTCTAGCTCTACCGTCTATGCCTCCACAGTAAGAAAAGTTTCCCTCATGAGGCCTCTGAGGAGCAGATTTGTGGGACCAGATACAATGGCCATGGATGGTACCCAAGGCAGGGGTGATAGCAACATTGGTGATTGCATAGGTTCTACTGCCTACAGCAGGGATGCTTCTGGTACTGTGTTCAGCCACAGTGGTGCATGGTTTGGTGACTGACAAAGCAGAAGGTATTACAGCAGAGGTGGATAATGTGGTGACTGCAAGTGTTGAGACAGAGATTGCTGATGTGGTGGCTGATGGTGTTGTAGCAGCAGTGATGGTCACAATGGTTGCAAGAGGGCAGCCAAAGTGGTGCTTCCTGCCATATTTGCAGCCCCCATTCACAAGTGGGTGCTCTGCATAACTTGTGGATGGCTCCAGCTCATTGAAACCATTCTACATCATGTCACCTACAAGAGATTTGAATTTAGTAATAGGCAAGAGATTTAAATTTAGTGATAGGCAGATGATATATGGGTAAAGTTTGACTAGTGTACATAATCTGTGATACTTGTGACCATGGTGTTCCTACGTGTTGTTGAGCTGGGAACTCCCATCTCTAAAGACTGAACTCTCAAGGGGTTAAATATGTATCAGCTGAAGAGATATGGTTGTTGTCTTCTTCTCAGGGCATTATAATTTTAGCATTTTCCCTGAGTCCCTTGGATGTGGGCCACAATTCCTAGTCCATGTCAATCCAAATAAAAGACTAGCATGTCCACCACTCAAATTAATTTCATATTTCACTATACTAATTCACCACTAATCCTTTATGGGTTCTGGAGTAGCGTGCTACTCGCCGAAGAAGTGCTTCAACACCTCATCAGGGGTAGCAAGCGCTATATAAGTGCAAACCTTTTTCCCTCTTCTATCCCTCCGCTATCCTTCTCAATCCAAATAACTGACTAACATATCCACCACTCAAATTACTTTCATATTTCACTATACTAATTCACCACTAATCCTTTATGGTTCCGGAGTAGCGTGCTACTCGTTGAAAGAGACCTTCAACACCCCATCAGCGGTAGCAAGAGATATATAAATGCACACTTTTTTCCCTCTTCTATCCCTCCGCTATCCTTCTCAATCCAAATAACTGACTAACATATCCACCACTCAAATTACTTTCATATTTCACTATACTAATTCACCACTAATCCTTTATGGTTCCGGAGTAGCGTGCTACTCGTTGAAAGAGACCTTCAACACCCCATCAGCGGTAGCAAGAGATATATAAATGCACACTTTTTTCCCTCTTCTATCCCTCCGCTATCCTTCTCAATCCAAATAACTGACTAACATATCCACCACTCAAATTACTTTCATATTTCACTATACTAATTCACCACTAATCCTTTATGGTTCCGGAGTAGCGTGCTATTCGTTGAAAGAGACCTTCAACACCCCATCAGCGGTAGCAAGAGATATATAAATGCACACTTTTTTCCCTCTTCTATCCCTCCGCTATCCTTCTCAATCCAAATAACTGACTAACATATCCACCACTCAAATTACTTTCGTTTTTTACTATACTAATTCACCACTAATCCTTTATGGGTTCCGGAGTAATTACACACTTCATTACAGTGTGTGTGTGCACGCAGCCTTTGAGAACATCAGCTGGGATACAAGAACCTCTTTAACCTCAGATTAGATGCCCATGATTGGCTGTTTGATGACCCTCACAATGGCTACTTGGAGGGAGTTACCCCATACGTATGTTGCGCTTTGTGGATGTGTACCACTTTTGAACCAACTGTACATCCAGCATGTCTAATGGACATGCAGAACATACTACATGAACATGGCCTACAAATAAACATAAACAAATGGTATAACTGTGTTTCAGTTGGTATGGATCACCTTTTCAATATCACTGCCAATCATCTTGTAATGATGCATCCCCTTTGCCTGATCAAAGAGAGGATAAAGCAGTAATAAATGATCAGATTCTGGGTACGCCTTCATTCTAACTGCACTGAACATATAATTTTCATGACTACATTGATTGTATCATGTTTAACATATGATCTGATAGCCACTGTATGCACTAATGAGTATTTTTCTAAGAACAATTTCTTCCTATGTAGGACACAGTGAAAATTTCCGGGATCCCTTTGACAGCAGCTCACTGGCACTGGACAAACTACCCTTGGCATTTTACTCAGGAATGTTTGCATATGGTGGTTGGTAAGTGATTTAGAATGTGCGTCTGCTGTCAACGCGTTTGTTATTTGCACTAAACAAATAGTCCCTCTTCAGTGCCTCTGTGCCACCATTCACATATAGTCTTTGAGCCAGTGCCCCAAACACCATTCTGGTTTGCAAATCAGCCATTAGTAACACATGTTCTTCAAAAGACGTTCACAGTCTCATTCTTTCACTCCATATTCTACAATGCTCTTGCACGTCTGGGAGATTTACAAATAACCTGTTATGTTTTGTCTCTTTTATCCTGGCTTTCTAATGACGCACCTCAACAAACAGACCTCTCAGATAAGGACAGATGATTTATACAGATTGTCTTTACAGTTCCTGTTACCACATTCTACAAAACATTTTTGTACATCTTCAAAGCCTACATTTGAGAAGGTACTTCTTAGAACAGATTTCCCAGCAGCAAAACCTTCTCAAAGCTCAATCCAATTTTATACACAGCTTTCCACCCTCTAGACTACTCTGACTGCAGAGCGTGATCCATTGGCGAAAAGCTCATTTTCCTTTGCACCCCTTGTCTTCTCTTCTTTTCCTGCTTACTGGTTTTGTCTCATTTAATATACTACACTCCCCGGATACAAGAATTATAGTGGCGGGAGATTTTAACACCGGCTTTGAACCCTGCTCCTTCTTATCTGAGACCACTGTGGAGGAAGACGAGCAATGGGGAATTCCTACATTGCAGGTGCCCCTGAGGCAAAATTTCACATCATGTGCTTTACAGATAGTTTCACTGGTCATTGGTAGAGGTCTTAGAGCCCTAAATGGTCGTACTACCTCTGATCCCCTGTGTGCACCAACATTTAAGAGAGGTATGTGTGCCAGTATAATTGATTATGTATTGATTGATGTGAGATTGTGGCCCCTATTAGCTGATATGAAAGTCAACGTTAGGTCTGATAGTGATCATAACTCTCTTGAAGTGGTACTTGCGGGAGAGCTTTTGGTTTCTGGGTGTGCTGCTATTTTTACAAACGTTCCTGTAGCATTGGCTACCAATAATCGACGTGCTGTTAGATGGCCGGAAGTTATGGCTAACCCGGATGTTTATTCAAAAGTTTATAAACAGTTTATTACCTCTTTTGACCCTTACGAGGGGATAGATCCAGCAGGAATACCTATTTTATCAGTCCATATGCAGTTGTTCGATGGTCTTCAAAAGATATTCTATAGAGAGTGACTACTACGAAGTCGGTACACTTTAAGTATCACGACTGGTTTAATCCTGCTTGTAAAGTAGCGAAGAATTTATTAAAAATAGCTATTGATGAGGGTGACAGAGGTAAAATTCGCACCGCTAGAGGTTTTTATAAAACACAGCTTAGAAAGGCTAGAAGAGATTGGGAAGATGAGTTTTGGCAGGATCTACTTGCAGCTACAAAAACCAAGGACAGTAGATCGTTTTGGAAATTGGTCGCCCAGAGACACTCCGAAGGAGTAAAATACCCAAGTTTTAATATACCACCCGACAACTGGGTAGCTCATTTTTCATCATTGTATTCGCTAAGGAAGCTGGATGATATTGACAGTGGTACTAATATAGTGGAGGACGCTATTTCGCCATGCATAGTGCAAGAACATTATAGTAACCCTGTCAAATTCAGTCTTGAAGAGACAATTTGTGCAATTCAGTCTCTTAAAATGGCCAAAGCGCCGGGACCTGACAAAATCCCGGGTGATCTTTTTAAGTCAGAGCCGTTAATCTGGTCAAGCTATTTTAATCTTCTATCGAATGCTATCTCCGCCGGGGAGCGATCCCTGATTCATGGAGGGGGCTGAGATAATAACTATTTTCAAAAAGGGTGATGCTAATAACCCAGCTAATTATAGGCCAATTAGTTTGCTAGATAACGCACAAAAAGTTTTTAGTCGCCAAATCCTGAACAAATTAATTGAATGGATGGAAGAAAAAGAAATACTTTCCCCCTTCCAAGCAGGTTTTAGAAGTAAAATTAGTACTGTTGATCAGATTTTTAGATTTACATTATTGTACTGGAAGACTGTGCTTTTGCGTAAGGGTGTGCTGTATGTGGCTTTTATTGATCTTAGAGCTGCCTTTGATCTTATTCCTCGATCGAATTTGTGGCAGGTTCTTATTAATATGGGTGCTCCCAGCAATCTTGTATATTTATTGAGTAAATTACATGAAAACAACTATGCTCAAGTACGCTGGGGACCAAATGGAGAACTAACCGATTGTATTCCTATTGAGCGGGGGGTTAGGCAAGGCTGTGTCCTTGCCCCCACTTTATTTTCCCTTTATCTAAATGATGTGGTTAATGTCTTGGAAAACTGTGTAAATGATTCTCCTATGTTAAACGGTAGGAAGATACCAATATTGCTTTTTGCGGATGACTCCCTACTTATTTCAAAGTCCCCTATGGGTCTCCAGATCCTGGTTAATACATTTTTAGGGTTCTGCAATGAGAGGGGACTTGAGCTTAATGTTAATAAAACAAAATTTATGATTCTAGGCAAGGGGGTCAAGAAAGGTAATCTGACTATTCGGGTTGGAAAAGACGTCCTTGAGAGGGTTGAAAACTTTGATTATTTGGGAGTACGATTTATGGATAATTTTAAGTGGTTAGATCAGATCATGAAAAGTAAATTTCTTATTGAGCATAGGTCAAATACCATTTTGAGAACACAAAAGAGAACGGTATCTCATGTGGTAGCCCCGGTTATGGAGATTTATCGCGCAAAGGCGCAAGGGGCTGCTCTTTATGGAGCTGAAGTGTGGGGCTATGTTGATGCTAAGCCTCTTGCACTGGTAGAAAACAGTTTTGTTAGGAAAATGCTATGTCTACCCCAGAGCACACCTCTTATTCCATTGTATTTAGATCTAGGATTGAAAAGAATATCAGATTTAGTGGCTTTGAAAGTCTTGATCTACTGGGTTCGTCTTTGGTGTACACCGGAGCTAGTTGATTATAGAGAATCCCTGACTGATGTCTTAAATATACCAGGTGCTCGATCGCTCCCATGGTTTAAACACGTGTTTTCGTGGGTGAATAGATTAGGTCTCGGTAGATTTTGGGATGACCCTACTAAACTTAAGAAAGTCGATCAGCATCTTCTTAAAACTACTTATTGGAATTTTATCAATGAATGTGTACTAAGGAAAAATTATGTAGGATCTCTGACCAATAGTTTTTTTGATTTTAAATCTACTCCATTATTGGAAGATTATATGGATTTTATACCTTTTGCTTTCCCTAAAAGCCTTTTTATACGGTTTCGCTTGGGGACCTTGCCTATAAGATCATTCACACATAAATGGAATCCTGCACAGTCAGAATTGACTTGCCCAATGTGTAAACAATGTGATGAAAATGAATCGCATTTGCTATTCTTTTGTCCAGAGTATATGTCCCCTCGTAGGAGGTGGATTATTCCGCTTTGCCGGGAATTGGGACTTGTACATTACCAAATTGCATTACGGATTCTAAAAACTAATCTCTCCCCTAGAATAGTTGTAGCTGTTAGCAAATTTTTAGAGGCTATCTGGTATAAGCGCAATGCAATTTTAAAGATTAGATCAGTGTAAGGATTAAGGATGTATTTTATTGCTTTTATTGATTGATGAATTGTTTTATTCTGTATTGTTCTGTTAGGTGTAACTTTTAGGTATTGTCTGTTGTTGGATCATATGTATAGTGCTAATGAAATTATTGTCTTTTAACAATTATGATATTATTGCTGCTGTTATTCTACCCAACTATGAAGCACTATGCACTTTATTTATGGACCTATTGCTGCTATTATATTTTTTACAATTGAAACGTAATTTGAGGCACTATGCATTTTAAATATGGACATACTGATGTTATTATTGCTGTTATTGTACATATATTTGTTGCGTCATTGGTCATTTGATGTATAGGATGCTGGTTGATATTATTGCTGCTGTTATTGTACCAATCTATGAAGCACTATGCACTTTAACTATGGACCTATTGCTGCTATTATATTTTTTACAATTGAAACGTAATTTGAGGCACTATGCATTTTAAATATGGACATACTGATGTTATTATTGCTGTTATTGTACATATATTTGTTGCGTCTTTGGTCATTTGATGTATAGGATGCTGGTTGATATTATTGCTGCTGTTATTGTACCAATCTATGAAGCACTATGCACTTTAACTATGGACCTATTGCTGCTATTATTTTATTTACAATTGTAACGTAATTTGAGGCACTATGCACTTTAAATATGGACATACTGCTGCTATTATTGTTGTTATTGTACATATATTTGTTGTGTCATTGGTCATTTGATGTATAGGATGTTGGTTGATACTTTGATGGTTGCAATAACCGAATAAAGTTATATACTACTACTACTACACTACCACCACTCCTACTCTCATTTCATCTGCTATGCTCCTACGTCCTCTGCTCCTCTTCTCTATACTTATTTCTTCCTTAGCAGTCGATCAACTTTGCCATCTGTGCTTCACTTCAATTGACATTTCACTCTGAAGTCAAAGCAAAATGATCTCAGCAGATTTCCTCCAACAATTTGTCGCTCCTTATGTCTAGGATCCCTATAGATACAAAGGGGCAGATTTACAATAAACCAGCGCGGTGCAGCAAATCATTTTGCTGCGCCGCGCTACGTTCGTTTTGAAGCACAGGGATGCAACATATTTAAAACAGTATGTCGCATCTCTGTGCTTCCCCCTGCGCTGGCGCACAAACTGCTGCCATGCGCCGACGCAGGCACCCTTTCACCATGGTGCAAGGGTGCCTGCGTCATGGGGATGATTGTTTATGTGCAGGAAGGGCTCCCTTCCTGCACATAATCAGAAATGGCGTTTTCCAAATTCTATGTGTGCTGCATTAGCACACATAGAACTTGTAAAACGTCATTTATTTAAAGGATTGTTTATGTGCAGGAAGGGGCATGGGAACACCCACAGCAACACCCATGGAACGCCCCTTTCACACAAAGTGCTGCATGTAAAGGCGCCGCGCAGGGTGGCTTTTCCTGTCCTTGTAAATATGGGCAGAAAAATGCGCTGCCAGTGTGTCACAAAAAGACTTTTATAAGCTTGGTCATGTGATCCATCTAACTCTCTGGAACTTCCCTCTGTCCCTCAACACATCAAAACATTTTCAAGATATCTCTCCACTGTTCATCTCTTCCAACAAACCTATCAAAGTGGCTATAACCAACCCACTTTCCTGTTCTACCATCCTGCACTCCTGCTTCACCCTAAAAGGCTCAAAATCAAATCCACCAAAACAGAGAACTTGATCAGTATTAAAAGCACACACACCTTCTAGCCCAAGCACCAAGTTGTTGGGTCTTGTGCTTGTTTAGGGGTTCGTGTAACTTTAAGTGCACATGCCACCATTATCGTTCTAGCTTAGAATGGTGGCATGTGGAACGGTCAGAACGGCTGTTTATGGTGCTGTTGCTCTGGCCGGTCGTTACTCCATACTTCTCCTGCTTTAATAAAAGGAATTCACCTTACCACGATTGCTGTGACCTCCTTTCACTGGCGACGACCGGAGTTGGACCCTGGACCGGCTGGAAGCTTCCTGACAGCTGAGGAGAACTTTTTCGCGACCGGTTCGTGTTCTCCGCTCCGCTTTGGACGACTTGGCAGTTCTTCAAGAAAATATACAAGTGAGCGTCGTTGAAGGTACGAAAGAGCATTCCTCGGAATCTGGGCTGAGTCTGGTAGGTTTTCATGACTTTCGTGACTTTGTAAACCCAATCCAGACGCTCGTGCTCAGCTTGCCACCTCAGTGTGTTCTCGCGCTCCCCTATGCGCGTTGATCCGGAGTTTTGCTCTACGTCAACCCGACGTTTCACCACGCAGTGCAGTGTTGATCTTCATTGCCTAGCAACGAATTTCATTGAGCTACACATCACGTTGTGGCGGCCATCTTGAAAGAGACTTTGTTCTTCAACTGGCACTCAAAGATTAGATACTCTGCCATCGTGCGCACAGCTAATTATTCAACGCTGATTCGCACAGCTGTAAACAAGTACCATTTGGTTCCCTGCAACCCTGACTCGCATATAAATTTGGGCATTCTTATGTTTGTATTGCTCAGCACGAATTTCACAGAGCTACACATCACGTTGTGGCGGCCATCTTTAAAGAGACTTTATTCTTTGTCTCATCAGCTGGCATTCAAGGAGTGGATTACTCTCCCATCGTGCAAACAGCTTACTATTCAACGCTGATTTGCACAGCTTTAAATAAGTACATTTTGGTTCTGCAAAGTGCCTTTATGACCTTGTACATCGTGCATTCAGGTTTATACATCGCTGAAGTGCACAGCTTTAATCTAATTCATCATTATTTGCTTTGTTAATACTTGCATCCTTCAAGTTTTTTCTTTCTTTTGTTTAGTGTTAATTGCATTGTATTTCAACTGGCACCATGCAGCAATCTGTACTGCCTCCATCTCCTTTTCTTGCCACTCCAGGTGAACCTCCTGTAGAATGGGAGTTATGGTTTGAAGGTTTCGAGGCTTATTCGAAGCCATTGAAGCTGAAGTTTTCACTCAAAAGAAAAATTTGCTTTACTGCGTCACTCCTTAGGCACTGAAGGAAGAAAAGTTTTGAAACATTTACCTCATACTGTAGTCATGGGCGAAGGTGACGTTGTTGATGAGTATTCATCAGCCACAAAAATGTTAGACACCAGATTTAAAAAGAAACGTAACATTATTATGGAGAGACACAAATGTTATATGAGGAAACAGTTACCTGGTGAACCTGTTGATACTTTTGTAAGTGATCTTAGAGTTTTAGCTTCCACCTGCGACTACAAAACGTTTCAAGATGAAATGTTGAGAGATCAATTAGTTGAGAAAACTAATAGTAAAAAGGTTCAAGAAAAGTTATTAACTACACAAGATTTAACTCTAGACAAAGCCCTAGAAATAGCAAAAAATATGGAATCCACAGCTATATATATGGATCAAATAGCTTTAGATACCAAAATACATGCTCTTGCCCTTGATAAAGCTGTAGTCAAAAAGAAACTAACTATGACAAACGAAAAACTTTTGAATGCTATAGATATGGCAGTAGAAATCATTTGGGTAATGCTCCTTTTTGTCCTGCATTAGATAAATTTTGTGTTAAATGCAAAAAGAAAGGTCATTTCACCAAAGTTTGCAAATCGAAACCTAGTTATTCCAATGCTAAGTATCACGCTAAAAGGTTCTTTCAATTGAAGCCAAACCTGAAACTGATCAGAATTCCGATAGTGAGGATGGCAATGAAATTATGATGTTATCTTCCTCTAACATGGTTAGTACAGCTCAAGATTTGATGAACAAATCTCAAATAGTAAATGTTATGGATGTTTATGATAATGCATTACAAAATAGCACATTCTCTAATCCAAGTTTTTCTGAAAATGCTTCTTTTGTTTTAAAACTTCAATCCAACACCGTAAAACGACCATACTGTCAAATTGGTGTAAATGGCAGTTACATTCCCATGATGGCTGATTCTGGTTCATTTTTCACACTAATTGGTCCTGAAGAATGGTGCAAATTAACTGATATTCCTTTGAGGAAATCTTTAATTAAACCAGTAGCTTACGGTGGTAAGCCTGTTCAAGTCTTGGGGGAATTTGATTGCACTTTAACATTTAAAAATAATTGTACTACTGCCACTGTCTATGTTGCTGAAGATAAATCATCCCTCCTTGGCTGGTTGGAACAGAAGAATTTAGGAATCATTTTAGATCCCAATAGTTCCGAACAGGTTTTGCTTAGAGACCATTTTGCATCTGTAAGCACTGTAGACTCCCATGATTGGAAATCTTCCTTTCCTTCTGTATTCAGTGATACTCTAGGTAAAATAAAGGGTTTTTCGCATCAGATTATTCTTAAGCAAGGTATTCAACCCATAGTGCATAAATGTAGACGAGTTCCTCTAGCCATGAAGAAGGAATTGTCTAATGAACTTGAATCTCTTTGCAGTCAAGGTATCATTGAGTCCATAGAGAGCTCCGAATGGCTTTCTCCAGTGGTTTTAGCCAGGAAACCTAATGGTACTCTCAGGATGTGCATAGACTTGAGAGACTTGAATGACAAGATATGGGTAGATAGGCATCCTCTACCGAACATCACAGAAATGCTAATGTCACTTAAAGATGCTAAGGTATTCACTACCTTAGACATGTCATCAGCTTATCATCAAATTTCGTTGAAGAAAGACTGTCGTCATCTTACGTCGTTTGTCACTCCAATGGGTGCATACAGATTCAAAATAATGCCTTTTGGATTGGCGTCAGCATCAGCTGTATTCCAAAGAGTAATGGAATCTATCTTTGTGAATGTACCTAATGTAAAATGTTTTCAAGATGACATTTTGGTTCACGGTAAAGATTTAGAGTCACATGACAAGACGTTAGCCACTGTTTTATCCATTTTAACAGACCATGGTGCAACCTTAAAAGCAAAAAATGTAAATTTGCGGTCAATGAAGTAAATTATCTTGGTTATAAAATCTCTGCCAAAGGTGTTGAACCTAAAGAAGATTTAGTTAATGCTATAAAATCGTTTCCTTCTCCACAGAACAAAGATCAGCTCAGATCATTTTTTGGCATGTTAGAATTTTATGCCAGGTTCATTCCTAATTGTAGTAGCAAGACACACAATTTAAGATCATTAATGAAAAAGAATCAACAATTTATTTGGTCATCTGTACTAGAAAAGAATTTCAGTCCATTAAACTAGAACTGAGCATGGCCATTCCTCTTCAACCGTTTGACACACATGATAAATCCATTATAGTCACCGACGCCAGTCAATATGGTTTAGGGGCTGTTCTACTACAGGTCAGAGAGGGAAAGGAAGAGGTAGTAGCTTTTGCTTCACGTACATTGAGAGGTGCAGAGTCCACTTATTCTGTGATAGAGCGGGAAGCGTTAGCTTGTTGGTGGGGTGTGGATCATTTCAGACAATATTTGTGGGGTTCTGAATTCACTATTCGCATGGATCATAAGCCATTGGTTAATTTACTTACCACCAAAGGAGCTGGTAATGCCACTCCTCGCATTGCCAAATGGCACTTTAGATTGATGGAGTTCCAGTTTCAGTTAGAATATATTCCTGGTGTTAAGAATATTTTTGCAGATTGTTTGTCTAGATTGCCTTTAGTAATTGACCAATCTTGTGAACAGAAGGAGGAGGAGTTTTTGCGTTGTAGCTTCATTAGTTGATTCCAGTTTTTCATGCATTTCAGAAGAAGAATGGAAATTGGCGGTTCAGGATGACGTGTTGCTGCAAGTTGTAATTTCAATGCTTGGTAAAGGTTGGTTGCCTAAGCATGAAGATGTAGCTTCTTTTAAGCATGTTTTCCCGGAACTAAATTTGCAGTCAGGTATTCTTAAAAGAACGGATTTGTTGGTTGTACCAGAGTCTCTTCAGAATAAAATCTTAATCCTGGCTCATGAAGGTCACATAGGCATGAGAGCGATGAAGAGAAGACTTAGAGAAGTATTCTGGTGGCCTGGTATGGATCGTTCTGTGGAACATTTTGTAAGGGATTGTATATCATGTGCAACCAGTGACAAATCTCAGGTGACATTTCCTAGTCCCATTGAAGCGATTCCCGTTCCTGACAAACCTTGGGTTAAATTAGCTCTTGATATCATTGGTCCAATGTATGTATTGGACGAGAGAAGTAGGTTTGGTTTGGTGTTAATGGATTATGGTACTAAGTGGCCTGAAGTTAAATTTGTGAAATCGGCAACTACAGTTGAAGTAATTAATTTTCTGAAATCTCTATTTTTAAAGGAAGGTGCTCCAGTTGAATTAGTCACGGATAACGGGGTACAATTTGTATCCAAGGAGTTTCAAGATTTTTTATCTCATTGGGGCATCAAACACATCACCACTTCTCTATATCATCCCCGCAGCAATGGTTTAGAGGAACGCTGCAACAGAGTTATCAAAGATAGCATTCAGTTATCTGTGGTGAATGGTTTAGACTGGAGGAAAGAACTTTCCAATTTATTGTGGGCCTTACGTACCACACCTAATGCTGTAACAAAAGTCTCGCCTTTCACATTATTAAAGGGAAGATCTGCAGCATCTAAGTTGGTTAGGCCATGGATGCAAGATCTTAATGTTCCAAAGGTCAACCGTGACTTAGTGAAGACTGAATGTTTTAAAGCCCAAAATAAATATACCACCAATGAGCCCATGAAAGGAAGAAAACAGTTTGATTTTAAGGTAGGGGATTGGGTTAAGGTAAAATTACCTGGCCATATCACCAAGGGTCATTCTAAGTTTTCGTGTCCAAAACAAATCATTTTCACAAGGAACAGGTCTGTTAAGTTAAATGATGGCAAATGGTGGAACATGGAGAAATTATCCAAACAGAATTCACATGGAAGTGTTGATGTAGATTTTCCTCACAATAGCCCTATTTCTGGTCAAAGCGAATCTAAATCCAGAAGTTCTGTAAGAGAGAAGAAGCCTTCAATTTGGTTAAAAGATTATGTCAAATATTAATGTCTAGAAATTTTTTGAATGTAATGATAGTTTATTTTCTTGCATTGCATTTTGCTGTATTTGATTTATTTTCATAATAACTTTGTCATGTTTGTTTGGTTAAGGGGAAAGATGTGTTGGGTCTTGTGCTTGTTTAGGGGTTCGTGTAACTTTAAGTGCACATGCCACCATTATCGTTCTAGCTTAGAATGGTGGCATGTGGAACGGTCAGAACGGCAGTTTATGGTGCTGTTGCTCTGGCCGGTCGTTACTCCATACTTCTCCTGCTTTAATAAAAGGAATTCACCTTACCACAATTGCTGAGACCTCTTTTCACAAGTCCTATCCTGCTTTAATGTACAATGTAAATAAATCACTGACTTGCTACCTTCTCCATTATATAAAATTATCTGTGCTGAATAGAGAACATAAGTTAGGAGGTGGCGTGGCAGTGATTCACAAGGAGATAATTCAAATGCAAATCTAGGCCCATCACAATCTATGACATGTTTAAATATCACAAAACAGCTGTCTGTTATTCCAATCCAATATCACTTGCCAAAAGAGCACCTTTCACCCACTCAATATCAGAAACAATTTAATTAACCAGTTCTTGGAATATGTTACCTTTAGGCAATTTATGTTTGGCAAAAATATCTTTCTATGAGACTTCATTCTTGACTGGGACAATGACCAGTTCAAATCTTAAACAATATTCAGTAACAAAGCATTACTCCAGAGGGTTTATTTGCATTCCTTCCTCCCTACATAGTACAAGATCAAAAGTATTGATCTCATCTTTGCCAATCTAGACATCATTAATGCTCCTGTCCCTCTCCAAATAACTGGTCAAACCATCTTTCCATTCCCTTCCATATTCTTACTTCCAGATCAACCATGACTAAAAATAACCCTCTCAGAAAAGGTTGAATTCACTCTGCAAGAAAACTATCATCTATCGTATTTGTCACTCCTAAATAAAAGAAATGAATCCATTGGTTGACACCAATAACTCTGTTGAAAACTAAAATGTTAGCATTCATACCATAGTTAACTCTGTAGAGCATCTCCAATTAAAAACATTGGAAAAAAGGCCAAGGCAATTGTTGTTTTTGTAAATCCTTAAGAAATAAAAGAAGCGTGATCAGATGACCTAGGACATGATGTAGCAGTCCTACGTCATAGCCAGGATGAGAAAAAGTTACAAATTAGCAATTCTTTCAGCTAAATCCAACTTTATCCAATACTTTATCCAATGTGCTTGCCTTCACCCCTCCTATTTTTGATGAATTTGTTTTTGTAGGCCTTAGAAATCTGTTCACTTTACCACTTTTAGAAAGTGGGCTTTTTCCTGCCCTATACTATTTGGTGCCAGCAGCCTTTCCTGTGTCACATGACTGGATGTAGTTCCTCCCAGACAGCCACACTAAACAGGGATTAGGTGTGACTGGATGGGCCATCAATTGGAAGGATGGGCCTTATGGGCCATCAATTGAATAGGCTGTGTTCTGCCTTCACACAAAGGGCTTGTCATCCCTGCATTGTACCTGCAGTCAGCTTGGAACCACGGTAGGGGAGTCAAGAAACTTCAAGCACTTCAAAGGGAATTCTCTAGAAACTTCTCCTACTTCAAAGAAGGCACCATGTATAAAAAAGGGACCCTCAGCCTAAACTTTGCAGTTCACTTTCTGGGCCTATGGAAGGACTGTCAGAGGACTGCCTGCTGCTCTGGCGTGCTGTGTACTCCACAAGACTGTTTTGCTGCACCTTTAAGGACTGCTTTGCTGCCTGGAGCCTGCCCTTAACCCTCAGAGGCCTACCCTGCTGCTTGAGCCTGCTTCATCTCTTGAACCCAGGACTACCAGAGTGACTACAAAGGCTAGTTTGCTGGCCTATTGTTCAGAGCCTCAGGGACAGAGAAGGCTCCCTCCATCTTGAACCCACACCTGGACCCAGCCTGAGTGAGTCCTAACCCCCCAAATGGTGTTCCTCTTGTCCTGAACCCATGTTGGTGGTGCTAAAGGTGCCCAGATAGCCAAAATCCAAACTCAGGACCAACCTGCTTGTCTATCTCCACAAGGTGCTTCACCAGTCGGCCTGACTTCACAGCAGCTCGCGATACGTTCTTCTCCATGGCAGGAACTTCTGTTCAACAGTCCTTCGGCAAAGGGGTTTCCAGTCTCATGGAACTCTCGTCGACTACCACCTCCTGCCTTGCCCCGCTGGAGATTTTCAACTTCTTGGTGTCAAATAACTTGTTAAAATGTACTCTATTTTTCTAAATTGGTGTGTGATTTTTCTTGTGTTGTGATTTCACTTTTACTGTGCACAGGTTAATTAAGGACTTTTTATGGATCACCCTGACAGGGATTGTGGTTGTTTCTTGCATAGAGGTTTTCCCCCTTCAACCAATAACCCAATTTCTCACATCCGCCCTGAAAAGCATACCTCACTGACTAAAAGTGAGGTATTGCTTCTAATGAGATGCATTCCATTATAAACAAAATGAAACCTGACCCCTTGAAGTGGGGTATTTCTCAACAAAAAGCTAGAATCCTTTCCTTTATATGATCAGCTGCAATCTATCCTCCACTTTTTAGTTGAACAAAGCAACAAATTCGTTTCTATTCCATCTACTTGTGACTATCATCAAAAAAGTTCACATATGTCTAATAACGTTTTTTTTACAGACTCACAAACTCAGTGAACAATGGAACATTGTAAAAAAAAATTTTTTAAAAAGCAATCCAGGCCTGTTGTCCAACTTTTGAACTATTCAACCTCTCATGGCTAGGGGAAGCCATGGAGGGACGGGTTGCAAATCGTTGGATGCTGTCTTTGCCAAGGAAAATCAAAATGCAAGCTACTTATCTGACTTTTGTCCTGGTGTCAGTATAGAGTAGGCCATATTGAAAATCTTGGATGATGTTCTCCCCATGCTGGCGCAGTGGAGCATGGGCGCTTGATCCAAACTTTGGAAGATGGCATTTTGTGGTCATGTTCTTAGTTTTCCTCATTTCTCCAAGACCGGGAAACATATCTCAGGAAGATCTAAAATGTCTTGCAGTGTCTTCTAGGACTTGCTCTTCTCCTCAGTCTGATTCAACATATACTTGGAACCCGTGAGTCCAGTCATTGAGGATATTGGCACTATGCGCAGGACACACAAATCGACCTAAACATTAACTATGCGGACATCTCTCCACTCGGCGCACATGACAAACTGCATAGATGGATGTCAAAAAATTTCCTCATGCTCACCTGCAAAAATGATAACGGTTTTCCCACTCCTTCATGAGAAAAATTCAATCTGGTGGCAAAGTCGGTAGATTTCTACCATCACTCACTCAAAACATTAATAACCTATTCTCTTTAAGCCATTTAAAAATAGCACTTCAAGCTCTTGTTGTCTCCATAACAACAAGATACTATTGTATCCTAGCAGTCGATGTACAGTCCTACTTCCCGCCCTCGAGGCCATCCTTTATTCAGCTACAAAACTGGTCACCCATAAGATAATTTGACTGATAAAAGCAAGGATTAACTTCACATTGTACTGCTTAGTCTGCAAAGCTGTTCACCTGAACAATCCACCTCACTGATCTGCTCTCTATCCCAGGTACAAAGATTCTTCAAAATTCCACACTCCTTTATTCACTTCACCTCTTTTGAAGACATACTTCTTCACAGGAGCCGCAGTGGTCACCTGGAATTCGCTTCCCACTTTTAGAAGCACTTTAAAAGGCAATATTTCGGCCTATTTTTAAACTAATACCCCCTACACTCCTAAAAACTACAACTGTTCTACAAAACTGTGATTTCTACCCTATGGTGCACTTTATTATTTCCATTCAAAATCCATATTTTTGATGTACGCCCTCTTGTTCAAATGTTAGTGATTGTTTATTAAAAAAAAGCCCTATTGCCCTTTGTTGCAGGAACACTGTATGAAACTATTAGATAATAAATAAATATTTAAATGTATGCTTCTGGAAACGTTTGTTTGCAGCTCATTGTTTTCATGTGTGCTCGTGGCAGAATGTGTCCTGCCACTGACCAATGGACGACTGCCCTCCGCCACTAACGGAGAGTGACATTTTTAACCTCCTTGAAGGCCTGTTTTATTTTTGTCCACAGTTTAGAACAATCAGCAGATGGACTTATGTGTTACAGATGAGCCCAGTATTTTGGCTGTCTGGGTTCTGTTTTTTTCAGAAATGGAACCAGTACTTCACATATACACTTAGAGGGGGAGTTTTGTGAATCTCCTGAAAATCTGACTTCTACGAGTCCTAGATTTCCTACTTGAAAATATTGTCAAAGGCAGTGTGAACTTTTATTCTATTTATAGCCACTTCGAAGTGTCTAATGTCTAAAAAAGTGTGAAACATAATCCTATTTCAATTTGCCTTGCAGCCTCTATAACGAAATTCTCTTCCAAGTGACCATCTTTGCATTTCATCTTTAACAATTTGCTGTGTGCTTCCAGCTTTCATAGGATCCACTAAAATCATTAGGACTGGGCATTGAAATCTACGCATGTTTCACATTTCTATGGACATTCCAGCTGCCCTACATTTCTTCTTGTGTACGGTGTGTTTCAGGACCTGTTTCTAAGTTGGTGTTTAGAGTGAGTGACAAACATTCTGGATGGCGTCTAGTGCTTGAGTGCTAGGGCCTGATGTTTTGGACTGTGTGGCTGTTTTCTGGTTGCTCACTGGAGTTGGTCCTTTGTGGAAAGAGTGTTGGTGGTTTACAATCCGTTCTCCTTGGTGAAGGCCTTGTTTCTATTCTGACTGCTTCTTCTATCTTGTCCTATAGTGTCCTATTTGTTTGAGTTATCTGATTAGTGGTTATTAGTGGATATCCGATAAGCCCTGCGATTGCTACTACCTACGAAGACAGTGACCCTACTAACTTACAATGTCAAATAAGCAAAATATAAACATGAGGGAGCAATAGACTCGATCGCAGAATTTCAGAAAAACGTGAATAATGATAACTTTTTTTTTACATAAAAGATACAATATGTATTTGACAAATCGGGAATCATATCCAACCCAAAATGCATTTACATCATTGATGGTCATGAATTACAATAGGAGGCACATGTACAGCTCTTCCTAAAAACTCTGATATCACAGAGTATTATATCTTAAATTCTGGTCCCCTAAGAATGGTCATCAATGATTAGTTATTTGTTGTGAAACAATATAGCCACTACAGCAAACATGTGTTTTGTGGCTCTAAGCTGCTTCTTCAGGGCTCAAAGACTGCACCAAAAGTCCTCCCCAATTCTCTCTTCTATAGTTGACAGACTCTCATGATATTTCTAACGAGGTCACTTTCTAATTGCCAGCCGTCAACCTGGTGTCACCCTCTAAACATTATCTTTTGAGACTTTATACTGGCATGAACGTATAATTTAGCCATGCCACATGTCCACTATATTCTTCTGGTTGTCCCAGAAGGGTGTGATCATGTTGTAGTGAAGACACTGAGACGGGAGACCCTCTATAAAATTTTGGAGTAGAACCAGAAATGAGCTAAAGATTTGTAATTATGGACTCTTCATGAAAAAGTTGAACAAGACAGGCATGCAGCATGGCTAAATTATACGTTCATGTCAGTATAAGGACTTCAATGTATTGCTTAAAGGGTGACACCAGGTTAACAGCTGGCAAATAGAAAGTTTCCTTTCATTTTCCCTGTACCCTGAAATTTCTGTTGAATTAAGAAGTTTAAGAGCTGTTATGCAGCAAACTGAAAGCAGCCAGCTTCGGAAAAGCACACACCACAAACTAGCCATTCACGCCTGAGGACGTCTGCTCTCATAAACAGCCCAGTTAAAGGACCAAAGATGGATGCAGAAATTGTAAAGACATGGAATCTTGCAATGTGCCCTGTGAAGGTTCAGATCCTAGCAGATGTCCATAGTCACCAGTTTCTTTTTGTCATGTGAAGGGGTGAAAACTGTGCCACTGCTTGGAAATTGTGTCACCACTGCCTTTTTGTGCTGTTTCGGCCAGCTCTGTTCTGGCAGAACACGTTGCTCTGCTAGACATAGGGGACACATAAAGTGTATGAAACACACAAAAGGTGATGGGAGGCTGCTTGCAATAACTCTAACTACTGGGTTGCTTGTGTTCTGTTTCAGGGAGGACCTGGCTTGGCAGTTCGGGCTGGACTGTTCCCATGAGGAGCTGGGTCAAGACTGATTTGCATATGGCTGGGTCCATACTGATGTGGTATGTTGAGCAAAAGAATGATGGGTTGGAGTGCTACCCAGAGCGATTGCCACTGATTAGACTTATTGCAAGCAGCCTCCCATCACCTTTTGTATGATTCATACACTTATATAGTACCCAAACGCAAGGTGACAGGTGGCTATTGCACCATTTTAAGGCAGTTTTCTCTTAAATGATAGGTTCTTGTGTTGTGTTCTATAAGCAAAGGCAGGTGGCCTAGATTCTGGAAATTTCTGATAGACTTCTAACTGCAGAATACATGCTGGCTGGTGGGGCCAAGCGGCTCCCCATTGATGCTGTTGCAGAAATGATGTGCGTAGCCTATATAGTCATCACTTCCCGTGCACTGAGGTCAGTTTCTTTTTACTTCTGCAGCCCCAGTTCAGGGGGGCTATCCTGCAACTGGTTTGCCAGCCTAGGGCCTGGACCCTTAGGCTGGACAGGAGTCAATGGCAAGGCTTCCTTCCCCCCTGCTCCCTCGCCTGGGGCTCTGTACCCTTCCACCGGGAGCGGTGCCCCCTGATGGCAAAACAGTAGGGACACTGCTAGCAGTCGCCCCTTCCTCCCGGTCATGGGGGCACCCTGAACCAGGCCCCCCAACCCTGGGTCTGTGCCCTGAGGCTGGACCTGTGCCTGGCATGCCAGGACCTCTGGGGGAGCACAACCATCCCGCCAAAGGAAACACTTCCTTGAAGTGTTGGGTAAGAGTCTGCCTGGTGCAAGTCTCCAGCCCTCTGTCCATCTGACAGTGCATGAAGACCCCCAGGCCAGAAGTGGTCTCATCAGGGTCAGTCCTGGGGTGTTTTGGCCTCAGAGTTGGCAACCCCTGACCCACTGGTCCTCTCACTGGGGACTATCTCCCCCCTCACCCCTTTCTCTGGACTTATGCAACCTCCTCTCTGGAGTGGGGCTGCCAGACATCAGAACTGGGGGGACGCTGGTGACTGCTGCCCCCCCCAGTTCTCCTGACACTAGGGGATCCCCTTCAGTGGATGCCCCCCCTGTACTGTCTAGGTCCCCCTCCTTGTGCTCCCCCTGGGAACCATCCAGGTTCTGGGACTGGGTTTTGCGCAACCTGGCCCTCCGCCGACCCCTACCTCTCCTCTTCTGAGAAGGTACTTGCGACCCTCAACCCCTCCCCTAGGACCTATCTGGGCTACTGCAAACCTCCTCCACCTCCCTGGTTTGGGGAAAAAATTAGCCACTCCCTGCAGGATCTTCCCCAGATGCTTCTTCAGACCCTCAGGACTCCACCAAAAGGTCTGCCTCCAGTGCAAGCTCCCTGGGGTCAGAGAACCCACACTCCTCTGGGTGTTGGCTTAGCTCTGGAAAACATTGACTGTACATATGCTCTTCAGCATCCAAATTGCACGGCCCCTAACATGGGTTAACTAAACTATCCTTCACCCAACCATCCAGTGCCTCAGAAAAGTACCCTATGTCACTCTCGCAAGACAGATGAGGCAGTGTCTGGCTGTTGCTGTCACTCAACCCATACTCTTCTGGGTGGTCTCCATACTCACTTACCAGGGCTTCTACCATGGGAGAACCCCTCTCCATGCACCTCTCATCTAGAGTCAGTAGAGTGTCCCTCCCACCACTAGGAATATAATCCCCTGTGCCAGTTCCCTAATTCAACTCATGGACCCTGCACACCACTGGAGTTACCTCACAATCCTGAACCTGCTGGTGTATGTCAACACCCTCCTTGAAGCAGGGCAGAGAGAGAGAGAGAGAGAGAGAGAGAGAGAGAGAGAGAGAGAGAGAGAGAGAGAGAGAGAGAGAGAGAGAGAGAGAGAGAGAGAGAGAGAGAGAGAGAGAGGAGAGAGAGAGAGAGAGAGGGAGAGAGAGAGGAGAGAGAGAGAGAGAGAGAGAGAGAGAGAGAGAGAGAGAGAGAGAGAGAGAGAGAGAGAGAGAGAGAGAGAGAGAGAGAGAGAGAGAAAACCCATATTCCTCTTCAGTATTGGACATTTCACGTTTGCCGCCACCATCTGGGCTGGAACTAGCCCTCCTGGCTTCTCAGTCCAGCTCCAGCTCTCTCACTTTGATGTCATAAGCTAAAATCATTTCCCTTTCCTCCATCTCCAATTGTCTTTTTACCTCCTCCATCCTGAGTTTCCTGGTTCTCCGCCTATTTTCCAGTTCTTCTGGAGACAGACCTGGATAGAGACTATTGCTGTCTGACCCGGAGCGAGGAGGTGCGGAGTGCAGTGCCCACAGGTAATAGTGCAAACAGCGGCTCAGTGGCAGCGACGGACAGCATCGACGGTGAGACCAGGGTTGTGGTGCAAAGTGCTGTGGTGCCTTCAGGTCACAGAACAGCCTGCGGTCTCGGTGATGGTGTCGGATTGCAGTTTCCTTCTGTGGCAACTGAAACAAACGGACCTAGAAGCGGTACCCAGAGGAAGGCGAAGTCTTTGCTATTCCTGCAACTTCTTGAACAGGGGACAAGCTCTACTTCAAGCCCTTGGGGATACTCAGAAGAAGAAGTTTGTAGAAAGTTCAGTCCAGTCCTTTCACTGCCCAAGACAGAAGCAGCCACTGTAGGCCAACACAGCAAAGTACACAGCAAAGTGGTATTCTCCCCCTCACAGCTTCTCCGGCTCTTCTTCTTGGCAGGTTTCTTGATCCCAAATAGTTCCAATGTCTGGGTTCAGGGCCCCAATATTTATACCACATTTCCCTTTGAAGTTGGCGCAAACAAAGTTCCACTGGCATACATAAACCAGTTTTGCCTGGCTCAGGCCAGGTTCACCACAGGAGGTGGAGACAGCTTTGTGGAAGGCAGCCACAGTCCATCATTTAGGTGCAAGTGATAACTCCTCCCACTACTCTAAAGGCAGCCAGGTCTATTCAGTCTGGCTATGAGTCACCCAGGAAAGGCAGGGCACACGTCAACCCTCCTTGTGTCTGTCTAGTGTGAATGCACATCCCCTGCTCCTGTCACTCTGAACCCAGACGGGGAATACACAAATGGCAGGGGCACACAGGATGGTTAAGCAAGAAAATGCCCATTTTTAAAAGTGGCATTTTCAAACACACAATATAAAAATCATCTTTACTAAAAGTTGTATCTTTAAATTCTGAGTTCAGGAAGCCTAAACTTCATTTGTCTATCTTGTCCCAATGGAAAGTTAGGCTTGTAATATGTTACAAGGCAACCCCCATGTTAATCTATGGGGCAGATAGTCTTGCAACAGTGAAAAACAAATTGCACAGTATTTTACAATCAGGATATGTAACACACACCAGTACATGTCCTACCTTTCACATACACTGCACCCTGCCCATGGGTGTACCTTAGGCCTACCTGAGTGGTGCCTTACATGTAAGAAAAGGGATATGGTAGTAAAAGCTGCTCTCAGACACATCAGTGGCAGTCCTGAGACACCTTTGAAAGCCTACTTGTGTGGGTGGCACAACCAGTGCTGCAGGCCCACTCGTAGCATTTGATTTACAGGCCCTGGGCATACACAGTGCACTGTACCAGGGACTTACTAGTAAATCAAATAACCCAATTATGAAAAACCCATCATGATACAATTTGCATGGAGTGCATATGCACTTTAGCACTGAATAGCAGTGGTAAAGTGCCCAGAGTCCTAAAGCCAACGAAAAATAGGTCAAAAGCAGGATGTCAAAAAGCAAAAAAGTCTGGGGGTAAATCCACTGAAAAAGCCAAGTCTAACACTCTTTAACGTAGAGTTCTGCCCAAATTCTGCCAATCGCTGCATGGCTACATTTGTCTCCCATGAAGCTCCAGAAAATGCAAGCTGGCGAGCAAGATTTGGAGTCCCCTGGCATGATTCTTTGATTCGGGCGGTCTCTAGCGGTCACGGTCGGAGGGCTGGCATTTGAGTAGATTTGTACTGCTCACATAGATGTTCTACTCGAGGCAGCAAAATCAGCTTGAACGCCCACGCGCTCTTGCACAACCCATGGTGCAGTTTGCACTGATTTTCAGCGCTGCTCGCGCGACTGGTGCTAAATTGTAGCAGCAGCTTCATATTTTACGCCCATTGGCATAACTCCGCACAATCTTGCAGAGTTCCGCCCACCCTTAGAAAAAGTTTAGAAAGAAAGTGATAGGATCCAAGCCTCTCATGGCCAGACGGGGAATACACAAATGGCAGAGGCACACAGGATGGTTAAGCAAGAAAATGCCCATTTTTAAAAGTGGCATTTTCAAACACACAATATAAAAATCATCTTTACTAAAAGTTGTATCTTTAAATTCTGAGTTCAGGAAGCCTAAACTTCATATGTCTATCTTGTCCCAATGGAAAGTTAGGCTTGTAATATGTTACATGGCAACCCCCATGTTAATCTATGGGGCAGATAGTCTTGCAACAGTGAAAAACGAATTGCACAGTATTTTACAATCAGGATATATAACACACACCAGTACATGTCCTACCTTTCACATACACTGCACCCTGCCCATGGGTGTACCTTAGGCCTACCTGAGTGGTGCCTTCCATGTAAGAAAAGGGATTAATCCAAGTCATTAATCCAGTTATTCCTGTGGTACGATTTTCAA
This sequence comes from Calotriton arnoldi, assembly GCA_963921515.1. Taxonomy (NCBI): domain Eukaryota; kingdom Metazoa; phylum Chordata; class Amphibia; order Caudata; family Salamandridae; genus Calotriton; species Calotriton arnoldi. Next base: position 1,685,811 of record CAWUFW010003324.1, on the reverse strand, counting down.
AATCTTCAGCATGTTTTTGAGGTGCACTACTTTAACTTGAAGATGGGGAATATGTTGAGTAACACCTTGTAAGTCACCAACTCTGTGTTCCACTTCAGTGACTGTAGTATCAATTAAAGTCCATATATCATCCAGTTTATGAAGCTTTTGATTTGTTTCCTCCAAATAGGGTTCAAGAGCCCTAATTTCCACTCGAAGAAGCTCCATAGACATTGGTGTAGGAGTGTTTACAGGAGATTGTGGGACTTTTTTGATACATTATGAGCAGCCACAGATGAAGATGCACCACTTTTTGAACCAGGTTTGACAGAAGACATGCTTGTAGAGGGGGGGTTTAAACCCTTTGACTCCTGAGTAATATGACAATTGTGTTCTATGGTATAGCAGGGTTGTGTTGAGGTAGTGGGAATAAGAGATGGAGGTTACACAATTGTAAGAGAACGTCTAGATAGCACGCCAGAATTGAAAGATGGAAGATGTTTGGAGTTTTTAGTGTGACCCATAAAAGTGTAAGCAACTCAGAAATAAGGAGAAGATTCACAGTATATATTAGACAAAGCTACATATGAAAGAATAAGGTGGCCCAGTCAGGAATCTTTAGCAGAAGAATTTCAACAGAAATGATAGTAAAGGAAGCAATAGAATTACTGGAGTACCAGCGGAATCAGTATGAGCTGACATTTCCCTTCAGCATGATGCAGAAAAATGGTGCGCTCTACACTCCTCAGCTGTGGTACAATACAATACAATAAAATGTATATAGCGCATGGCTGCCACCGAAGAGACGTCCCGGTGCTAATGGTTCTAAGGTGTGCCGAAAGATTAGTCCGAACCATAGCAGGGATTTGTGGAAGGATAATTCGCAGGGTGCGAAGAGTTGGTGGCAAGGAGTTCCAGAGTTTGGCGGTTAGGTAAGAAAAGGAATGCCTCCCTTTTCTTGTCTTGTTGATCCTCGGGACAAATAAAAGTTTTTGTTCATTGGAGCAGAATGCTCTTGCCTGACGACAGGGAATCTCTTCCTCAGATAGTCGGGGCCTTTATGCTCATATGCTGTATCTGTGAGAATTAGGGCTTTAAATTTAATATGGCTAGCTATGGACAGCCAATGAAGGTTGCGCAGGCAGGCCATGACAGAGGCACGGGCAGGTAACTTTAGGATCATCCGGGCTGCCGCATTCTGAATGATCTGTAAGCGGTGGAGCAGGTAGGCTGGTAAACCCAAATACAGGCTGTTTGCATAGTCTAGTTTTGATGTTATCAGTGCGTGGATAACAGATTTGCGGCTCTCCTCTGGGATCAGATGTATCATCTTTCTAACTGATTTTAACGTAAGGAAACAGCTGGCAGACACAGATCTAACCTGAAGTTCAAAGGATAAGTTGGGGTCAGATTTGACCCCCAGGTTTCTTACCACCACTGCAGGGGAGGGTGAAGAACCAGGCTCCGAGGGCCACCAGTTGAAGGCGTTAGGCTAATGGTTAGTGCCAAAAAGAGAATGTCTGTTTTATCCAAGTTTAACTTGAGGCTACTCGCCTTCATCCATTCGCCAACAGCCCTTGGGCATCCCTTAAATGCTGTCAAAGCCCCCACCTCTTTCTCCTGGAATGAAAGCAGCAGTTGTGCATCATCTGTGTAAGAGATTATTCTGATACCCCATGCCTCCACTAACTTAGCCAAAGGGGCCAAGTAGATATTGAAAAGTGTGGGCTCAGGGCAGAGCCCTGAGGTACCCATCAATCGAATGGAGAGGGAGAAAGAAAACCTCTTTGTGAATGGTCCTCTAGGTAAGATTTCAGCCAGGCCCAAGCTGAGCCTTGAACACCCACATCCCATGATCTGTCAAGGAGGATAGAGTAGGAGACCGTATCGAGGCTACTGACAAATCAAGATGGACAACCATGGCTGCCAAGACCTGATCAAGATTGTCCTTAATGAATTCAGCGACCTCCAAAAGAGCAGATTCCGTGCTGTAGCCCACACAAAATTCTGACTGAGTATCGTGGATCAAGTTGCTTTCTTCCTAGAAAACTGAGATTTGACTGTTAGCCCAGTTCTCTAACATTTTGACTTACACTGGAAGCAAGGAGATAGGCCTAAAATGTCTATCATCTTTGGGTCCGCATTAGCTTTCTTCAATAAAGGCATAACCTGCTTCCAAGCCTGAGGCACTATAGCTGCCTCTAGTGAGATATTTAACAGCTTATGAAAAATGGGGCTGATTATAGGCACAACCATTGTGAGGATGTCTGGAGGACATGGGTCCAAATGGGACCAAGACTTACAGCTGGCCAGTAGGGTGGAGGTGTTCATAAGTGTAAGGAAGTCTAGATTGTCCTGTAAGGGTCCCGGATGGGTGTTCCTGTCGACGATGGGCATTGGAGCTTCTTGCAAAGGAAACTTTTCATAAATCATTTGAATTTTGTGATGAAAGAAGTCCACAAGTTCTTTACACATTATGGCCGACGGAATCAGAGGGTTTTGACAAGCAGTAGGGGACAGAAAAGAGTTCATCACTTTGAAAATATTGCGAGGTTTATTTGTGGCTGTGGTGATAGAAGATGAAATGAACTCTTTGCATTCCTTACACACTGCATTCCATAAAGCTTTTTGTGCTTTTTATAAGTCAGTTTCACAAACAGGTCGTAAGATTTCCTCCACCTGTGAGTTTACAGTTTGATATCTCCTTTTTTAATGTATTAGTAAACCAGGGGGGCGAAAGAGTTGATCTCCATTGGGATTCTGCTTTTAAAGGTGCAATGCTATCCAGGGCTAGAGTTAACCAATTATTGACATTGGTCAAATCAGAGCATACTGACAGTTCAAGTAGGGTAGCCTGTAACACTTATGAGAACAGGGGTTTAGATACTTGCTTCTATGGCCTGGAAACTTTCTGCATGTGGAGTTGCTGTTTCTTAGGGCAGATCCTGACCAATTTAAAAGGTATTAAAAAATGATCGGACCAAGTTAGTTTAAAAATTGGGTCCATCGGCATATTCAAGGAGTGTGAAAAAAGGTTGGGTGTGTGACCCACCTTCTGGGTCGACCCTGTGACGTGTTGAATAATGTTAATTCCCTTGACCGTCTCGAGGAATTGTTTCACCACCACACAATTCTGATTATAAATTTGTAGATTAAAATGACCCAAAAGCAAAAAATGGGCGCGTGTGATGGAAAGTTCTGTTAGTAAATTCAGTGATTCTGATGACCCATTGGATGGTCGATAGTCGTCGATTTTCCCCATGTTAGGAGGTTGTGATATAGAGCATTGACAGGTCTCTCTTTACACTATCTCCACACCCCTGCTGTGTTTTCCCCTTCTATCTTTATGCTGAATTCGAAAGCCAGCCGGGATAGATAAGGCTATGTCTGGAGCGGAAGAGTCTGAAAGCCATGTTCTTGTCAGAAAAAGGAGATCACAACTATTTCCTGTAAAAAGCTCATTAATTACAAAAGAATGTTTATGGAGGGAGCAACAATTAATTAGAGCGACTGGCAGTGAGATACCCTTCAAGGAGTTACTGGGGTAGAGGTTCTCTGCCTGGGGAGTATTAGAAGCAAGCACAAGTGGCACAGTCGCAGGATTCAAGAGGAAGCCACAAGAGGGGCACACTTTATTAGGAGCCAAGCTCATCAGAGCTTCTGAATCAAATTGGATACTGCATCAGGGTGAGTTAGAGTGCTTGCTGACATTGAGTAATTCAATTTTAGGGTGAACGCAGGGCGGAACTGGTTTGCTAAGCTCCCCAGCAGCACGGCTGACGCTGGACACGATCCGGACGCAGACAGGCACAGACAGGCTTGCCTCAGTTTATGGGCTAGGGCTTGGGTCAAGAAACAACTGGAGCACGACCCCCAAAAAATGACGGCTCGTGTCGGCACACTCATTAATCAGAATTGAGTGAATAAGCTTTTAAAAACAACTAGTGCACTTTAGAATCAAAGTAAAACAAATGTTTTTAGCAGCAGGTAGTATTGTCAGCAAGTCAACAGTGAAAGTAATTAGTATGCGACCCTCCTCCCACAGATTATGCAAAGATGCATAAACTCAAATCGCAATCTGTGGCCTGATTATCAAAGGTAGTTTTCCCCTAGAGCACTGCCGTACAGTTGAACAGCTTCCCCTCCCCCCCGCAGAAAATCAAAGACAACGGTACCATTGTCATGTCGCAATGTACAGCAATCGAGCTGCAATAGGTGGTAAAAAGCGCTCACAAGTGGGCAGAGCATCTTCCCATATTTGCTGTTTAACATTTTTGTTGGCAGGCTGAATAAAGATGGGAAATGGCCCGTTTTGTCTTTCGACCGCCGCAGAGTGTAGTAGTGGGTTTGTATTATGCAACAGGGTATGGTGTCTCCTTTAATAGAATGAGGGGCATAGTAGAATGCGGTAATGTTCTTATATATATATGTTGTCATAGAATGTGGAATGTGGGGGAGCAGATAAAGAAGCTAGTTCACAGACCTCATGGCTGTGTACATCCTTGTAAGAAGAGCCTTGCAATAAACCTGTTCTGGGATTACATCGTGTATGTGATAAAGCGGGATTCTTATCTTATCTTACCATCACTAAGAATCCTCAGGTCGACTGAACCTTTTTACCTGCTGAATAGTGTAAAGGGAAGAAAACTCAATTCTTCTATAACAACAATTTAGGATTCAACTTTGACTCCAAAGATCACTGACTCCGAATTCAAATTTTAGGGGTTTATTACAAAGCCAAGAATAACTGCACATACAAGCACCTCAGCACGAGGTTAAACAAATAGATGGGCACTAATACAAACATCATCCTACGCAGGAGTCTCATCCGACTCAGAATAAGAAGAATCGTTAGCCCCAGAGGCATTAAACTAGCAATGACGGCACCAATCTCTATTTTATTCTTCATTTACCTAATAAAAGGAAAGCGTTAAATCTGTCCCTACTCTATCACTAAGGTGACATCCCTACTTAACGAGTTTCCCCAGGCAAGAGTAGAAAAAGTAAAGGTGTCAGCTGTGAAGAAAGAAGTGCACTCACTTAGCATTTGAGCTCGTTCTAAGATGCTCCTTCCTAACTAGATCTCTCTCTTTCGCCCTTCTCTCAGGTCTCCTCTACCTCCAATCTGCTCTCCTCCCTCGGGGCACTATCCCTAATACAAAATCCACATACGATAGAACACGCCCTTGTCACGCCTCTTCGGCCAGGTCTTCCTTCTCGTACTTTTCCATCGAAACTCTTACTTCATCCAGGACGGTTACAGTGACCTTGGATCCCAGGCACCTTTTCCGCTGAAAGTATCATTCTTGCATTCCAGTATACTCTCATCTCAGTGTCTCCCACCATCCTAACTACTAAAACAAAACAAAGAGCCAGCCTTTCGCTAACGAGGCATGTGTCCTTGCACCTGCAGCAGAAAATACATTCAACAGAAACTTTCCTCTGTGCGAATCTACCGGCAGTGCCCAGAGAGCCTGCCCAAGAGAACACCTTCTCGGCCTACAAAATAAGCTAACATAGGAACGAACAGGCCTTTCCTTGACGTATATGCAGTCAGGCCTTTACACAATTTAAACACACACTTCTAATCACTTCTATAAGCGTTGGTTCATTACATTTCATATGCGAAAAGTGAATTACACGTGCAACTTAATATGGTACACGTTTAAACTACAGCATCTCAATTACACATGAACTAATTCCTCTATGCATCATTTTGAACGCGTTTCAGTTAAGCATTACATTTGCATGATTATAATAGCACAATTACTCTTCTATTCACTCTAATAACTGCGGTTTAGAACTACATTTTACTGGCCATTCATTGATGTATAACTGGATATATGCGGGTGCGGACTAACGGTGATTATGATGCACCCCTACAAATTTCTCGAGAACTTAGTGCTCTATCATATGCAATATTACTACATTGTTTTGGCGACAAGCGGGAGAGGTTCAAGTGGTCAAGGTTTGTGTGGGCTTCTGGTGGATTGGACAATAAGGGTACCGGTACCAATCCTTCACCAACTGTTGGAAGGATCTCAGTTTGTGTTTCACCAATACTATGCTGTATAATGGAAAGGGCCCGCAATGACGTTGTGGAACTTTGTTACTATAGACTGTAAGTACAATTATTGACTTTTGGAGCTGCTGTTAAGTACCCTGTATGCTTCTAATGATGCAATTTCCAACGTGTGGCCGGACGCAGCAACTTTTGAAAGTCGCACTGAGTATGTTGTTCACCCGCTGCTCCTGGGCTCATGGAAGTAGTCTGTGCACGTCAATGTAGCCGCCTGGGTGACGTTGCCAAGGAAAACTGCAAAGCGCACCATCTTTTGAAAGTCACACTTGAGGTCATTCACGTGCTGTCCCTGGTTTGAAGAATAAGTGTGTGCGCGCCGATGTAGGAGTTTGTGTGAAGTTGTTAATGGCAGACTGCAACGCGCACCAGGTCATGTTGGCCATGTCTACGCAAGGTCACGTTTATTTACGGCGGCCATATTTTTATGAATTATTTTACTCAGCTGTTCCCGGAAGTCTGAGAGGCATATAACGCCTACACTATACGCAGATGCCTAGAGAAAAACCTGGCGAAACCAGAAAACCACAGAAGCACGGAACAACCACAAGAGCGCCCTGAAGGAATACCACCAGCGCATAAGAGACACCAAACGGAGCTTCATAAGAGAAAAAGTCCAGACCAACGCAACCAACACAAAGGAACTGTTCAACGTCATACAGCACTTCGCAAAACCCACCTGCGAAGCCACGAACGTCACACCCTCCCAGGAACTCTGCGACAAGCTCAGCTCCTTCTTCCATCTGAAGATCAAGGTCCTCTACGACAACTTCAGCGAACCAGCGCCGGACACCACCCCCCTACACACCACTACCGCCGCCGACAAGCCAACCTTCACATCCTGGGACCCCGCTACCGTCGAACTCATCACCGCAACCATGAAGAAAACCCACTCAGGAGCCCCAACGGACCCCTGCCCACCGCACATCTTCCACAGGGCTGCTGCCGTCATCGCACCCGAACTAGGACGGACCATCAACGCCTCCCTCAGATCCGGCAGCTGCCCAGATGACTGGAAACGGGCGGAGGTGAAACCCCTCCTCAAGAAACCAACGGCCGACCCAACGGACCTGAAAAACTACCGGCCCATCTCTCTCCTCTCCTTCACGGCCAAAGTCACCGAGAGACTCGTAAACGCCCAGCTGACCGCCTTCATCGAAGAGAACTCCATCCTAGACGCCTCCCAGTCTGGATTTCGCAGCAACCACAGCACCGAGACCGCCCTCCTCGCCGCCACTAACTACATCCGCATGCTACTAGACCAGGGACACACTGCGGCCCTCATCCTTCAAGACCTCTCCGCAGCCTTCAACACCATTTCACATCGCACGCTCGCAGCCAGACTTCACGACGCGGGGCTACAAGGAGCCGCCCTCGACTGGATCCAATCCTTCCTCTCCGGCAGAACCCAGAGGATTCGACTCCCTCCCTTCTTCTCCGAACCCACGGAAATCAACTGCAGAGTACCCCAGGGATCTTCACTCAGCCCCACGCTCTTCAACATCTGCATGGCCCCCCTCGCCGCCATCGTCAGACAGCATGGGCTCAGCATCGTATCCTACGCCGACGACACCCAGCTCATCCTCTCACTCACGAAGAACCCCGAAGACATCAGACTCTGCTTCCAGGAAGGAATGAAGAACGTGGCAGCCTGGATGAAAGACAGCTGCTTGAAGCTCAACTCAGAGAAGACCGAGGTCCTCATCCTCGGACCCTGCACCTCCGCCTGGGACAACAGCTGGTGGCCCACCACCCTGGGGAGCCCATCCACCCCTACAGACCACGCTCGGAACCATAGCATCATCCTTGACTCCTCCCTCTCCACGAACCGCCAGATCAACGCCGTCGCTTCCACTAGCTTCAACTGCCTTTGCATCCTCCGTAAGACCTTCAAATGGATCCCCCCCGACTGCAGAAGGACTGTCACCCACGCACTCATAACCAGCAGACTGGACTACGGCAACGCCCTCTACGCCGGAATCAACAGAACTCTTCTACACAAACTCCAAACCATCCAGAACACCGCTGCCAGACTCGTCCTCGGGACACCGCGTCACGAGCACATGACCCAACACCTACGAGGCCTCCACTGGCTCCCCGTCGAGAAGATGGTCACCTTCAAACTCCTCACCCACGCCTACAAATCCCTCAACAACATCGGACCCAAATACCTCAACGAGAGAGTATCCTTCCACGTACCCAAGAGGAACCTCCGCTCCGCCGACCTCGCCCTGGCAGAGGTCCCTTGCATCCGCAGACACAGAACTGGCGGGAGAGCTTTCTCCTACATCGCAGCCAAGACCTGGAACAAGCTCCCGGTGAACATCAGACGCTCCCCGACCATGCACACGTTCAGGAAGGACCTCAAGACCTGGCTCTTCGACTGATCCGGAGCCGCTCCCCCCGCCCCCAGCACCTTGAGACCCTCACGGGTGAGTAGCGCGCTATATAAACCCCCTGATTGATTGATTGATATACAATATTGTGATTGGTGTAGACAAGAATGTATGCAGCTTATTACAAGCTGACTTTCAGGTAGCTTTTTTTGTGGTTAGTGGTTTATATTTTATTTCTCTTTTTCTGGGAACATGTCATCCACTGATGCTCCGGCTGTGGCAGGCAATGGAAGTAATATGAGTGGTCACCCTGTACATTTAAGTTTGCCTAAGGAGTTTTTGGCAACTCCTGGGGAACCTGCTGTCCAATGGAAGGAATGAGTGGAAGGAATACTTCTTGAACTACATTGCTAATAAGGAAGACATTAGTGGTTCTTTAACAGAGGAAAGGAAAAAAAGGATTCTTATGTACTGCTTAGGGCCTGAAGGGCTTCGTACATACAATCAACTGCAGAAGCCTTAAAGAAGTGGGGGAAATTTGGATGTTTTCAAATGTGCAATTGTGGATCGTGACGATCACTTTACTCCCACTGTGTGTATAGCTGTTATAATACATGTATTTTTTCAGAGGAAGCAGGAAAAGCACGCGAGCATTGAAGACTATGTTTCGGCGTTAAAATGTTAGCGATCACTTGTAGATTCCTTAATCTACCTGACGAACTAGTGCATGACCAAATTGTGATGTATACCAAGAACAAGTCTACTCAAGAAAAGTTATGGGTCAAAGGGGAGCCCAATCTCAAACACATCACAGCAATGGTGAAGAAAGTAGAGTTTTCTGAACGTTATGCCAAAGCTACGTTGTCTCAGGAAAATAAAGCCAGTGACACTGTGGGTAAAATATCAGATGGAAGACAACAGAGTGGACCGACCATTGTGCAGTTCAACGAACAGAGGAAGGATAGGAAAAAAGGAGATAGTACGGAACGTTCAAAGAATACAAACATTGTGTATTTCCGATGTGGCAGTATGTCACACTCAGCTAAGTTTGATAGATGTCCTGCTAAAACAGCTAAATGTTTAGTATGTGGCACAAAAGGGCATTATGTTAAAGTGTGTATGAGGAAGCAGAAAAGGAAGAACACTAATAAAGTAGCGTGCATCAGAGAGAGTGAAGGGGAAGTTTCCACGGATATGAGTGAGGAAGACAAAGATGTGGAAGGCATTAGGCAAAAACAATTGGTGTTAAATATTGCTGATGAAGGAACAACCAAACTATTATGTAGGGTCTCTTTTGGTGGGACTTCCTTACAAGTTGTGGCGGACTCTGGGTCCCCATATACAATTATTGCTGAGAATGTATGGAAAAAAACACTTCACGGGTGAGATAGTTTATCATTTGGAACCATCTGATATTTCTCATGAGAGTTACACAGGGGAAAGAATTAACAATGTAGGGTTCAGGTGTTTAGTTTTCAGGTTCAAGGACAGGTATGCCTTATGTAGGTTGTGCGTTGCAAAGGAAGGCCTGGCAGTTCTTGTGTGGAAGGATCAGAAGAGTCTTAGCATGATTTTAGATCCTAACAGCGTTGCGCAGGTCTTAGTGGCGTGTGATGGTGAGGATGCAAAAAGGTTGGTGTTGCAGGAGTTTGCGTCAGTGTTTGATGACAAAATTGGGAAACGTAGGGATTTACTCACCAGATACGACTTAAAAAAGGAGCCACACCTAAAGTACACATAGCATGTAACATCCCTTTCATAGTTAGGGATGAGGTAAAGAAAGAATTAGAGAAGCTGTTAGATCTAAACTTCATTGACCCAGAGGAAGCTTCAGAGTGGGTTTCGACATTGGTTGTAGCCAGGTGGGCTATTAAGAAAGTACTTCTTTGTGTGGACTTGAGATAGTAGAATGGCGATATTTTTGGTGGACCAGTTTCCGCTGACCAGAATCGATGAAATGTCATTAACTAGGCAAGCTAAGTGGTTCTCCATGCTGGACCTATCTGCTGCATATCATCAAGTGATGCTAGAACCCAAAAGCAGGCATTTAACAACATTTTTCACACCCGTCAGTTGTTACCAGTTCAAGTGCATGCCATTTGGGCTGGCATCAGCCGCAGCCGTATTTTAACGGCTTATGTCACAGTTATTTGGCCATTTACCAGGGGTTACATTCTTTCAGGATGACATCCTGGTTATCAGTAAGAACAAACAACATCATGATATGATTTTACTAGAGGTGTTGTGCATTTTGAGAGACAAAGGATTGTCTGCAGAGAGTACGAAGTGCAAGTTCGCAGAAAAAAAGGAGTTGCATATTTGGATCATGAAATTTGTGATACAGATATAAAACCAAAAACAAAGTTAGTAGAGGCCATAATGAAAGCACCATCTCCAAAATCTAAGGATGAACTCAGATCATTTTTTGGTTTGGCTGAGTTTTATGCAAAATTTGTGGAAAACTCACATAAAACTCATGGAATGAGAGTGTTGATGAAGAACAAAGTTACGTTTGTGTGGGATGGAGGATGTGAGAAATCCTTTGAAGAATTTAAACTTGCTAATAGCAATGCCCCCACATTACAAGGATTTGATCCATCTGCAGACACATTTGTTACAACAGATGCCAGTGGTACAGAACTAGGTGGCGTGTTAACCCAGAGGTCAGAGCAGGGTAAAGATTTGGTGATTACTCTCGCATCCCGTTCTTTATCTCCCATGGAGGAAAATACTCCGTGATTGAAAGAGAGATGTTGGTGTGTGTATGGGGCATGGAGCATTTTTGGAAGTTATTTCGGGAAATAAATTTGTTTTACGTTCGGACCATTAGCCCATAACCAAGTTACTAACTACTGAAGGGTTGTCCAGGGCGTTAGCAACAATTGCACGATTATCTATGAGGTTGCAAGATTTTGTATATGAGGTGCAATATGTTCCAGGTGTGAAAAATGTAACAGCTGATTTTTTTAAGTAGAATGTCAGTACTGCTCACAGAAATTGATCAAGATCCATGGAGTGAGTATTGTGTGGTGGGAATCTTTACTGATGAGTGCAGTGGCAGTTTAAAACACAAAGAGTGGATGGATGCGTACAGTAAGGATGAAGTGTTGAAGATGGGTAAAGACAAGATTGTGAATGGTAGAGTGATTCATGTAGAGGGGGAGATGATGAATTAAGAGCGTTTTGGGAAGTGCGGTATGAGTTAAGTGTTGATGGTGAGTTTGTTTACAGAGGGGGAAAAACACTGTGTGGTATGCGTCAGAAAATTGTTTCAATTGGTCATGAGGAACATTCGGGAATTACCTGCACCATAAGCAACATAAAAACGTTGTATTGGTGGCCCAGGATTGATCTAGATATCAAGAGGTTTGTAAGAGCAGGCGTTGATGCTGATAAATCTCAGAAACCTTAAAACCTCCCATGTCATCTTTGGGTTGTCGCAGTTTGCCTTAGGAGGAGGTAGCACTGGATATTATGGGTCCTGTTACGTGGTCGGATGGCACTTGCAAGTATGTTATTGTATTGGTGGATATGTTTTCCAGATGGATGGAGTTGGAAATAGTGAGTAAAGTGGGCGCAGCTACGGTTATCCGATTTTTGGAAAAGGTTTTTTTGAGAGAAGGATTTCCGGCTGTGATTTTGACTGACAATTCAAGTGCAATTCAAGTCGGAAGAGATAAAATCATTTGTACAATTTGCAGGGGGCACAAAGATTTACTGCATTAGATGATCCTAGGGGAAATGCTGTTGTGGAAAGGGTGAATAAAGCTGTCAAAGATATAATTCAGTTGGAAAGCAAAGGGAAGAAAAACTGGGAACATGAACTAAAAAGAATGGTGTGGCCATATAGATTGACACCACATGGTACAGTCAGTGAGACTCCTTTTGGGTTGATGAGGGGCCGTGTACCGCATCACAAAGGCAATCCTGGCTGGATGAAGAGAAGCAAGAAGTTGGAGTGGAATGCTGAGGATGTGAGGAAGTGTATTCTGATGTCACAGGTTAGGAACAAAACATATTTTCATGTCAAACATGGAACTAAGGAGGTGTGTTTGTACAGAGGTCAATGGGTCAGAGTGAAGTCTGCTAGGAAGGTGGCTAAAGGAGAAAGCAAGTTTATCCATCCCAAACAGGTTGTGAGAGTGATGAAGAATACAGTAGAAATAGCTGACGGGAGAATTTGTCACATGACACGTCTTGCCCTTGCCAAGCAAAACAGAGGTAAAGTAAGTAACATGAGTGATGCAGATGGGTACGGTACTAACAGATGTTGGCGGTTGGAGGTCTCACATTATGGTGAGCAGAGAGGTATAGATAAGTGTGGAGGTGAAGTGGAGAGCACGCAAGAGAGGAGCGAAGCGAATGTACACAGAAAAACTCAAGAAACTGGACCTATTGAGGTGAATGTGGAGTGTAGAATTAGAACCAGTATGTGTGGAAGGGTTATTAAAAAACCAAAGAATTTGGAGAACTATGTTTGCGAATAATTTGCTTTGTTATTAATTAGGGGGAAGTGTTGGGTTTTGTAGTATATAAGATTTTGAATGTTTGTTTTATAATTGCAGTATATAGTTTGTTATGTTAATTTTAGGAAATGCATGTGTAGTTATGCATGCTTATTCTAAAATATTAGGAAAAGAGATGTATAGTAGTGAGTTTGTATTATGCAACAGGGTATGGTGCCTTGTTTAACTATGAGGGGCATTGTAGAATGTAATAATGTTCAGATATATATATGATGTCATGAAATGTGGGGGAGCAGAGAGGGAAGTTAGTTCACAGACCTCACAGCTATGTGCATCCTTGTAAGAAGAGCCTTGCAATAAACCTTTATTGGGATTACATCGTGTATGCACTATTAGTACACAGAGCTTTGTCAATGAATGGCCATCTTCATCGGCACGTCCAGTCAGACCTCTTCCCCTACCTCTACTTAAAGCCATCATGCATTTAAAACAGATACCTCTAAATGGCCTTTAAATGTATTGTGAGTGACTACTGTGTCATCTTGAGCACCAAATATTCTACAAGCTACTGCAACCACCTACTGCTCAACCTAGCTATCTCTAACAGTACAAAGAAAGTTACAAGTTATTCTTTTGGAGACAATAGTACCTTATGCCCTTGGACACCAGTAGTAAATGACAAAATCAGCTGCCCAGGAAAGAGGTTGAGATTCATTTAAGTAACCATCAGTTATGACACAAAACCAACCAAGCCAGCAGTTTTGTGCAAAAAGTTTACTTTACAAAGGATATTTCAGCTGCAAATCTGTTCATCATAGCTTTTCTAGTTATCACTTGTTATGTTATGTTATGTTATGTTATGTTATATGCATTTGTAGCACGCTCGGCTACTCCAGAGAGTGTCCCGGCGCGGAAACCTGAGTGGATCATGAATCAGAGCTTAAAACAGAAAGGTTTTCAACTTTTTTTTTAAAGTGCGGGAGTCTGAAATACTGCGAAGAGCCAAGGGCAATGCATTCCAACCTAGGGCCGCCTTATTACATGATCATGCACTAATCACTTATTACATGTACCATGCATCTTGTTTCCTTTGATTCAGCTCTATGACATGTCCAGTATGTCTTCTCCATATGACAACTGCATTAACTGTGCTTCAGTAGCTCTCCCTTTTATTTACTCTTCCGCTCCTTTGCTTCTACTCAATAGTGTTTTCAGATTCACACCTTTCTCATTTATTTTTTCAGGTATTACACCGGCTGTGTAACTGAGGAGATTGTAAACCCTGAACGGTGTGTTGATTTTATAATGTCCAAAATATCATAACAGTGAATATTTTTACTATTTCTATCAATGTTAAGAACAATTCCACACTGCTTAAAATGCATACTTAATACGTGATTAAATATTCTAATACTGTGACCTTACAAGTTGTGTTGAGAGTTAGACAAAAAAAAACTTATTACCTGGCAGGCAGGTATAGTGAGTGAGTTGGCATGCTTTCAGAGTGCCCTGCGCTCTGCAACCCAAACATTGGCTAGCGTTTGTGATAAGCATGAGACACTAATTTTAATATTGTTTATTCATCGCTTTTGTTAAGTGCTCAGATGACAAGGTGGCGCCTTAGTGCTCTGGCATGGGATTAAGAAATGATTGGAGAAAGGGAAAACTATCATATCATCAGAAATATACAGTAAATGGATCAAGGATCGAAAGTGCTTTGAGGACAATATTGCAGTCAAATGTCTCTAATGGCGTATACACCTTTAAGGAGAATGTTTATGGCTGCCAGATGACTAGCAAGTGAGTGTAGATGGCCCCAAGCAGAAGATCACACAGAGAGCCTGGGATTAATGTGTATCACTATATGTGATTGAATTGTGGATCACACAGGGAGCCTGGGATTAAGGTGTGAAGGTATGTGATTGAATCGAAGTCACTAGTGTTGGTTTGGATTCAATATGTTTTGTGAATGTATTGCAGTAAAGATGCAAGGTGGTATCAGTGGAGATAAGTAGATTTATTCACATCAATCTTCGCCCACGACAGATGGCCACCGGTCAGCAGGAGCCGCAGAATCAACTGACTTTACAACCGGCAAACCCGCCTACCGGCTACCGCTGCCACGGGCCAAGTACAAACTCATAAAAACCATGGCAACTCTTGAACATAAACAAGGATGGTGGTGTGTCTCGAGGCGGAGCTCACGAGGGAGCATCGAGCATGCCGCGAGACACACCAGGTCTGTGCAGTCTAGCCCGCACTGTCTACCACATTTATACATGTAAAAAATGTACAAGGGATCTAAGGAGGAACAGCTTAAGTCCTTCAAAGAGGAGCTGAGAAATGTGATGCATTTTCAGTCTAATTGTTTGATTATAATATTTGGTGATTTTAATGCCAAATTATTCCCTGTCAAGGTAAAGGGTAGTCTGGGAGAAATTATGTCTGCATGTAACATCCCTGAAGCGGACTTCACTAGTTGCAAAATGACAAAATGTGATAGGGACCTAACTCTGATACTAAGCAATTCTGGATTTGTTTGCTTCTCAAACAGTTAAATATGGAATGCAACATTGCCCAATTGATTATATATATCCTCTTTTGAGATTTTGTATTGATAAAAGGGTTTAGCTTACTAAAAGAGGGGGTCAGTAACGGCTTCCCTATCAGTGCGCTAATTGACCTAGTTAGAATCAATCATAAAAGAGTATCTTTTCCACCATATACTTATTGTTCAAGAAGAATTATAGTTCGAATTGGAGAAGAAAAGATAAGGATACTTATCCAATTCCAATTGATTAGTACCCTTGTAATAGTATTGAAACCATAACTGACCTAAAGGAATGGATCAAATTGTACAGAAGGTTGTAAAATGCCTAGTGGTAGAACTTAAAAGAAGAAACAAAACATTTGTAAGGAATATGTAACAAAAAGGCAACTACCTAGGATGGCACGATAACCATTGTCAAGTAGTAAAAAGTAAACTAATGAAACAGAGAAAAAACTAGAGTGGGAAACAGTAACAAAGAAAAAGAATTTGCAGGAGTTAAAATAAGAATATAAGTTATTGATTAACTATAGAAAGGAAGAATATTTTAAGATCAATTGGGAAACAATGTTGTCTGTAATTCTGACAAAAGATTCCAGGAAATTGATACAATCCGGCATCAGATGTGAACTTAATAAAATAAATAGTATAGTCCCAGACGATCAGTGGGTAAACTACATAGAGATGATTTATAGTACAGAATATAATGAACTTGTAGTTGGGAGATATGTTTATGTCAATTAACTTTTGAACTGTTTTTCCCTGTAAGTAAAGTGGTAATTGTGGTGCTTAGGCTAACAAGATTGGCAGGACCAGGCAATCTCCCAGCTGTAGCAATTAATTTGAATAGTGTGTGGTGTGTGAAGTTCTATGCTTTAACCTTCAAGAGTTTTGCAGCTGTGGGGATTGCCCCATATAGCTGGAATGGTGCCTTAATAAAAGGCATTTTTACCAAAGGTAATTCTATCGTCCCATAAATTATAGGCTTATAATCTTAACTGATGTGGAGTCGAAAGTGGTTTCGAAACGTTTACATATCAAGATGCAGGAGTGGATTGATATCAAGGAATTAATTCTAGTGGAATAAATGGCACGGAATTACTATATATGAGCCTGTTTCAAAATTGTAACAAAGTAGAGTGCATATATATAAACGCTTTTAATTTTTAGTAAGTCTTCCTTGATTCAAACGATAAGAATGAAAACAAGACTGATTTCCTGGCATTTTATAGCGATTAAGTTGATGTTGACATTTTAGAATGGATAACTAATGTCCGATGTGGATTAAATTGCTTTTTATTATAAAAATGAGCTTTTGCATAGTGAACTTAGGCTGTAATTTTCAAACGGCAGATAAAAATAACTGATCTGCTTTCTTAGGACTTTCCCACTTTGGATGTTCCCATGAGAATCTCTCGATCTGACCTAAAAATGAAAATAGATATGATGTGAGGAGATCAAGACTTAGGGGTCGATTCCGATCCCGGTCGGAGGCGCACCTAATACCATTCGGCCGGGAAAAAAGCCAGGCGAATGCCTGTTTCCCGACCGATTCGCACATACGTCCGAACGAGCAAGTACGATGCGCACAACTGCCCAAATCCCGACCCAGTCGTACTCACCCAATACAGGTCCAGTTCTCCGACCGATGCGGATCCGGAAACGCAGAATCGAGTCGCACGGAAGCCAAAATGCAGCCCCGTCCGGCCGGACAAGTACGATGCGCTTTCCGTATGCGCCCGAACCCGTCGCTACGCACGGCACGTCAAAGCATCCGGGAGAGGCGCACATAAGCTCCGATTCGCGCCACAAGACGATCCACGGCTACGAGGCGAACACGCCAGCGACGAGGACGAGGCGAAGCAAAGAGAAAGACGAACAAGACGAACCAACCATGAATCCCATCGTGCCGATCCTACCAATATTCTACATCTATTACCGGAACTGGCACGGACGCGTACGATGCAGAAGGTAAGTCAGACACCCACCACACAAACAAACCACACGTACCCGACAAATCACACACACACATAGGGATGCAGAAATTACTTACACCAGCAACAGCAGCACCATAGGGGCGGGATGGCTATCACCAATGCCACATATACACATAGGGGCCTGGATGCCAACAACTAACACCACCCCTACCCAGGGGGTGCTAGATGCCTGTCACTACTACCACCTCTACCCATGGGGGGCAGGATGCCTGTCACTACTACCACCTCTACCCATAGGGGGCTGGATGCCTACCACTACTACCACCTCTACCCATGGGGGGCTGGATGCCTACCACCACTACCACCCCTACTCAGGGGGTGCCAGATGCCTACCACTACCACCACCCCTACCCAGGGTGTGCCAGATGCCTACCACTACTACCACCTCCACCCATGGGGGCTGGATGCCTGTCACTACTACCACCTCTACCCATGGGGGGCTGGATGCCTACCACTACTACCACCTCTACCCATGGGGGGCTGGATGCCTACCACCACTACCACCCCTACTCAGGGGTGCCAGATGCCTACCACTACTACCACCTCTACCCATGGGGGGCTGGATGCCTACCACTACTACCACCTCTACCCATGGGGGGCTGGTTGCCTGTCACTACTACCACCTCTACCCATGGGGGCTGGATGCCTACCACTACTACCACCTCTACCCATGGGGGGCTGGATGCCTACCACCACTACCACCCCTACTCAGGGGTGCCACATGCCTACCACTACTACCACCTCTACCCATGGGGGGCTGGATGCCTACCACTACCACCACCCCTACCCAGGGGGTGCTAGATGCCTACCACTACTACCACCCCTACCCATGGGGGCTCGATGCCTACCACCACTACCACCCCTACTCAGGGGTGCCAGATGCCTACCACTACTACCACCTCTACCCATGGGGGGCAGGATGCCTGTCACTACTACCACCTCTACCCATGGGGGGCTGGATGCCTGTCACTACTACCACCTCTACCCATGGGGGGCTGGATGCCTGTCACTACTACCACCCCTACCCATGGGGGGCTGGATGCCTACCACTACTACCACCTCTACCCATGGGGGGTTGGATGCCTGTCACTACTACCACCTCTACCCATGGGGGGCTGGATGCCTGTCACTACTACCACCTCTACCCATGGGGGGCTGGATGCCTACCACTATCACCACCCCTACCCAGGGGGTGCTAGATGCCTACCACTACTACCACCCCTACCCATGGGGGGCTCGATGCCTACCACCACTACCACCCCTACTCAGGGGGTGCCAGATGCCTAGCACTACTACCACCTATACCCATGGGTGCCAGATGCCTACCACTACTACCACCTCTACCCATGGGGGGCTGGATGCCTACCACTACTACCACCTCTACCCATGGGGGGCTGGATGCCTACCACTACTACCACCCCTACTCAGGGGGTGCCAGATGCCTACCATTACTACCACCTCTACCCATGGGGGGCTGGATGCCTACCACTACCACCACCCCTACCCAGGGGGTGCTAGATGCCTACCACTACTACCACCCCTACCCATGGGGGGCTCGATGCCTACCACCACTACCACCCCTACTCAGGGGGGGCTGGATGCCTACCACTACCACCACCCCTACCCAGGGGGTGCCAGATGCCTACCACTACTACCACCTCTACCCATGGGGGGCAGGATGCCTGTCACTACTACCACCTCTACCCATGGGGGGCTGGATGCCTGTCACTACTACCACCTCTACCCATGGGGGGCTGGATGCCTGTCACTACTACCACCCCTACCCATGGGGGGCTGGATGCCTACCACTACTACCACCTCTACCCATGGGGGGCTGGATGCCTGTCACTACTACCACCTCTACCCATGGGGGGCTGGATGCCTGTCACTACTACCACCTCTACCCATGGGGGGCTGGATGCCTACCACCACTACCACCCCTACTCAGGGGGTGCCAGATGCCTACCACTACTACCACCTCTACCCATGGGGGGCTGGATGCCTACCACTACTACCACCTCTACCCATGGGGGGCTGGATGCCTGTCACTACTACCACCTCTACCCATGGGGGGCTGGATGCCCACCACTACTACCACCTCTACCCATGGGGGCTGGATGCCTACCACCACTACCACCCCTACTCAGGGGGTGCCAGATGCCTACCACTACTACCACCTCTACCCATGGGGGCTGGATGCCTACCACTACTACCACCTCTACCCATGGGGGGCTGGATGCCTGTCACTACTACCACCTCTACCCATGGGGGGCTGGATGCCTACCACTACTACCACCTCTACCCATGGGGGCTGGATTCCTACCACCACTACCACCCCTACTCAGGGGGTGCCAGATGCCTACCACTACTACCACCTCTACCCATGGGGGGCAGGATGCCTACCACCAACAACACCCCCACTCACAGGATGGCTAATGCATGACACAACAAGCACACACCAACATAAGGAATGCAACAAAAAGACATCCCCCAACACCATGACAAGCGTGTGTAGACTGTGTCAAATGCCTACAACACTGAACATGACTTTGAACATACAATGTGACCCCCTATCACATGTGTCACACATAAATGTGTGTGGCCCCCACAATGCAAGCAGACCATGACCACTGTGGCAATGGGGTCCAACCCCCATCATCACAGTGACCAAAAGGTAAGTGTGGGGTCCATAGCTGAAGCACATTTTGCACATTATGGCAATGGGGTCTAAACCCCCATCATCACAGTGACCAAAAGGTAAGTGTGGGGCCCATAGCTGAAGCACATTTTGAACATTGTGGCAATGGGGTCTAAACCCCCATCATCACAGTGAGCAAAAGGTAAGTGTGGGGTCCATAGCTGAAGCACATTTAGAACATTGTGGCAATGGGGTCCAACCCCCATCATCACTGTGTCCAAAATGTAAGTGTTGACATTGAAAAAGCTGCAACTGCCAAACTGCATGGATGATTCCTGGTCACAGAACAACAAACACATCAGTGGCAAAGTAGTGCTTGTGTCCCATAGCAACATAGATTGTGTGAGGCAAACAGTGCAGTGCAAATAAGACATACCTTTGGCCATGTGCAGACAAACATCACCCATGGGGGCTGACACTGTCAACATCCATCAATGACACAATGACAGAAGTGACCATCATAATGCAGACCCACATATTTGCACCAATGGGCACACAAATGTAGATACCCTGTGGAGACTGTAGATGTGAGGTGAACAAATAACATACCATGGCAGCAATGGGACACACAAACAATGATCATTGTGCTGACTGATGACCTAGGAGTCCCAGGGACAGCAGGTGAAACCCACCAAACAACATACAGCCAATAGCACACTAAAGATATGCCAATGCAGTGGTGCAGATGCACAAACAGGCAGACCCACACTGCACATCAAACACAACAGGTGAGGGGGGTGCCAGTGTCCCCAGGCAACCACACAACACATGATGAGGCCTGAATACCAATTACACAGGTGCACATACAGTGCCACACAAAAGTAACTCATGGATCCAAATCCCCTATGTGGGCAATCAGGCATTGTTAGATGAGAGGGAGCACAAATTACACATGTCACACAAGCTTGTAGGAACAGCAACTAACACAGCAAGAGACAGACCCACCACAGCACTACCCCCAGGGACCCCATATTGTGCTGACACTAGCCTGCATGATAATCCCACTGTGATGACAATGTTAGATGTCGTTCACACTGTGAACCACAGCCATGTGTCCTGAGCAACTAACTACCATCACACCTACACAAGCTCCAATCAATCAGCACGGCCTGCCAGCCAAGGCCAATATGGAGGTGGGGGTCTGGCCGTGCAACAACTCACTTTTGCACACACTCAACACCACACACCCTGATCTCCACCAATGTGCAGCAGTGAAGCTCACATGGACTGGTGACATTGCACATGCACCCATGACAATACCAGGGGTGGTGGTGGGAACCAAGGTGCAGAAACCCATCACACATGGCCAGTCAACAAGATTTGTCAATGTCTGACACACAGCACAGTATGCTGTACATGGGCATGATGTGAAATCCACCACAATCAATGGGATCCTGGCCATAGTCACACACCAATGAAGAAGCCAAGGTGACACACGAAGAACACACGTACACAACTACCAACATTGCAGCTCTGACCCTGAGGAGTGGCAGCAGTCACACACACAACGTGTCACAATCACTGTAAGCTAACACAAACTGTAAATCACATTACTCGTGTAAACAACAAGTGCCAAGGGGAATCCTGAATGTGTCCCATCTGCGTTTGCCCGCATCCCCTGCACTGACAACAAAGACAACCTGGGATGACAACCTCATGAACATTAGTTTGCCATGTACCCACATCACAGAGAAACCAGGTCCAAGATGCTGGATGAACACAGAACAACTCAGCAAGCATCACAAACAGGAACATCCCTAGGGACACAGCCTGTGTAGGAAAAGGGAATGGAACGCGCACAGACATGCTTACACAACACAGGCCCACGCAATGTCACCAGATTACACACTGCCATGAGGGCACACCACTCCTGTGGAAGGTCCACTGTGCCAAACCTTGTCTGTGCACGACCCAAACATGTCAGCAGAACACTCCGTCAGTGAGTCAACAACCACAACACACAGCTCTGCTCACATCAGCCTGGGTACGGGGGTGTCACGTCAGTCATCTGCACACACACCAAACACGTGTCAAGCAAGTTGCACTGTATACACAGATGAGTCCTTCGACATTGATGTGCAAAACTGCATGTCCAGTGGAGCTGGGCACACAGTCAGGGAAATCGGAACATTGAACAGTGGTAAGCCCACCAGATGTGCATCAGTGTAAGACAAAGATGTTCATTTACAAATGCTAAAAGTACATCCCTGTGTCAAATGCTGAACATTACACCCTCAGACTGTAGCAAAGGATGCCATAGATCCAGAATACAACAGGACACATATCCCATGGACCACATGGAGTCCATCACTGCAACACTTCATCATCCTGATGTGAACACTATTACAACTGCAAATGCAGGATGCTACTCATCCACATCATGTACATCAAAAGAAAACCCAAAAGTAAACAAAAAGAGGCTTTATTCAGCAAATGTCAGGGTAAAAACGGAAGTCCAAAAGAAACTAAGGCCAATGGCCAGTCCAAAATCACAGTACCAACGGGGTGAGAAGTGACAACTGGTCACACATTGCTTGCCTGCACTGGTACGGTTGGGGGACATCACCCTTGGAGGGGCATACAAGGGGCAGGCCAGGCACCGCAGGGACAGGATCAGGGGATGGCAGAGTGAGGCAGTGAAGGGGTGGTGGGTGCAGGAGTGTCACCGGCAACTGCAGTGGAGGTGTCTGACTCAGGGTGGGCCGGCACCACCGTGGTACACAAGTCAGTTGGTGTGGGTGCCGCAACCACTGCAGTGGGCTGGACTGATGTAGTGGACTGGGTACCCACTGCAGTGCCCGAGTCAGACGTGGTGGTTGTGGACTCCACTGCAGTGCATGACTCCAAGGGAGTGGAAGGGTGGGCAGGACAGAGGGGGGACCCGGTCCCCACAACAGTGCCACTAACAGGCAGAGCGTCTGGGTTGGGGGTGGAAGAGCAAGTGGAAGGGGGGGGAGGGCCTAAGCAGTCTGGGGATGCAGTATCGGTGTGTGGGGGAACCTGGGGCAGGGTGTGGCGGGGGAACCTGTGCAGTGGTGGCCTGGGGGATGGAGGAGAGAGACTGGGCGCTGGAGCTGCGTGGTGGTGGTGGTGGGGTCTTGCTCTTCCTGCTCCGGGGGGACTTCCGAATGGGCTCCTGTGTCTGCCTGCGCCTGGGGGAGGGTGTCCGGGGGCGAGGGGCACTCCTCTCTGTGTGGGTGGACTTCCTCTTCCCCTGGTGTGCTGGGTCAGCAGGAATGGTGGGGAAGAGGCCGAGGTCACACAGGAAGAGCTGCTGTGTATGTGGGGTAGCAGGCAAGGCAAGGGAAGGGGTCTTGGAGGGAGAGGATTTGGAGGACTGCAGAGTGAATGTGGATGCCTGTGTGTGTGTGTGTGTGTGTGTGTTCCCCATCCCCTGTGTCTGTGGTATCAGTCCCCTGAGGATGCTTGTGTGCACGTCTTGCCTTACTCTTGGGTGTGTCTGTGCTGCTCGTGTCTGTGTGTTTGGATGACTGTGCAGGTGTGCATGTGCTTTGGACAGGTAGGGGGCAGGAAGTGTGGATGGGGCAGAGGTGGGAGGGGTGAGGGACTGTTGGAGGAGGGACACTGCTGCCGTCAGGGAGGAGTCCATGGACCTATTGCTCCTCTGTAGGGCAGACATACCCGTCGAGATGCCCTCCATGAACGACACCAGCTGTGTCAACAGAGTGGTGTGTGCATGGAGGACACTCAGCATTGCTGTCTGCCCTACATGGAGCTGCCGAAGGAGGTACACAGACTCCTCACTCAGGGCAGCAGTGGACACAGGGGTTGGGGGTGCGGTGCCTGGCACGAAGGAGACACGCTCCCGAGCACGGGAGCCTCCACGGACCTCAGGAATGGGAGCCGATGGGAGGGCGGTGGTGGTGGTGGCGGGGCCAGACAGACTTGCTGGCCTTTGGTGGCTGCCGAGACCCGCCTCCACAAGGGAGTCATCCTCCGAGCTGCTGTGGTCCCCAGCTGAGGTGAATGGTGCTGAGGACTCCTCGGTGTGGCTCCCCTCGCCCTCCGTGCCACTGGGTCCCTCTGACCACTCGTCCGATACTGTCCCAGTCTGGCTCCGCTGCTCCTCCTGGTCCGTGGAGCTGTCCCCTCCTGTGGCCGTGGATGTATCTGCAAACAATTAGGGAAACAGACAAACATCAGTCACCTGCACTGACCGCACACACCACAGTAAGTACAGCACATTACAGAGCAAGCCCTGGCATCCTTAGTTGAACATTGCCTAAAGTCCTCACACAGATTCGGGGAAGCCAATTGTCAGTCTGATGGTCAACCATGGGACTCACACCCCTCCTGCCCTTGCACCCATCTGTCTGGTGCCTGTCTGATGGTAAGACCCCAGTGTGGACGCATGCACCACCTACACAGTTGTTGGACATTGCAGGGAACACGGTGAAGCATGTGAACATGCACACATCACATCTCTTGCCACTGAGTCAGTGCAGGTGTCCGGATAAAGGGATGACCAGATTCTAATTATAAATGCATGTGATGCATACCAGCACCAGACACCATGATGCACCCATGTCCGGATAGTCAATGCCACAATGGGGTGCATGTTGCACATGTCACTCCCCTGCAGGATCAGTCCCAGGAAGTTGAATGCCATGACACAGGAATGCGTGCAAAGTCATACATTACTGTCTCAAGTCACATGGCCATGGCAGCCAGACAACAACAGTCTGCACTGTGTCACAATCCAAGGGCATGGGGAATGCAAGTTATGTGACTGACAAGTGCACATGTCCATCCCCCAAAAACCACATCATCTGTACTACTATTTGTCCACGTCATACCAACTGGACATATGGGGGACATGAAACACAACTCTCTGAACATGAGCACCTCACAGTGTGCTGTGAATGAAAATACAGCTGCCTGAAAGTCACAGTCGCAAACACCTGTGTGCACAGTCAAGTGATCAGACACCTATAAGTCACAGAAGTATCGTCTATCATGGTCACATCTCAGATGGCATGCTGAGCCCCAAACGATGAACATACCAGTAGTCCTGACAACGAAGACACAGCACAATGAGACAGAGGCAGACACCTGAGGGTACATTTCACTGATCACAACATGCCAGATGATACACGGGAGTGGGAGTACAGAGTGTATTGTATGCACTGGAGTAGGCATGACTGTCCAGCTCCACCTGTAAGAGGGATGAGTCCTGGACAGTAGGCAGGTGGCTAAGCATGTGTGACACACTGGATACACATACTCCTGAGGCCCAAATATTGTTCCCACCAGCAGCATGGGTGTGTGCCACATTCCCCAGGGACATGTGGTGAGTCAGAGCAGCAAGCGGACCACATATCAAAGTTACACGCAGATCACATGTCAGAACTTAGGCATTGTGTAAGCTATTGACCCACCCATGAATCGCACAACATAGTCACGGGAACAAATGCTGTCCCCCACCTTGAGCAAAGCAAAATGCAATGACACAGTCCCCAAATGACACAATTTCCTGACTATAAGGCCCACACATATGCGTATCAGAGGAGAAGTGGGCATGTAACAAATGAGGGACATGGGTCCTGGACCACATGACTGATGTACTGTGGAAGTTTAACCAGGCCAGAGGAGGGCACATAGCATGGCAGACAAAGTGCACAGTGCAGTCATGGACTCACCCCCTCCTTGCTGCTGTCTGTCCTTCAGCTGCCCATCCAGGTCAGGGAAGACCACCGCCAGGATCCGGAGCATGTGGGGGTCAGGGTCCGGTGTCCGCCCCTCCTGCGAGGAGGCGACAGCTTCAGCTGGACCCTTGCGATCCTCCGGGTCCAGCAACGAAGGTCCTGCCACCTCTTTTGGCAGTTGCGGATCCTGCACCTGTAGACCCCCACGGATCTTACTTTCCGGGCGATGGTCAGCCAGATGTCCTGCTTCTGGTGGGCATCAACCTGTGAGGATGACAAAGTGAAAAGGCCATTACTACACATGCAACATATACGTGCATCACACAGTTGGATATACATGTCTCAATTACAGGGGCATATGATGTACACAGGCAGTGCAACAATGGCTATGAACAGTTTGCCAGCAGTCACTACATGGTATCATTGCATGGGAAGTAAACCTAGTTGGAATGCACTGTTACTGCACTGTACCAGTTCAGTGCATGTAACTACACACTTTGGGGTGTGACAACTACTCAGTGGGCATGCTAGCCAGTGGTGTGCACAGTGAAAGTCCTGCTAGTCAGACAACATGCACAATTAGTGATGCAGTGGACAGCACACTCACCTGCTCCCTGGTTTCCCATACAGCTTGCTGTACTGTGGAAGGAGGCTGTCCAGCAAGGCCTGGTTCTCCTCAAGGCTGAAGGCTGGGGCTCTCTCCACAGTACGTGCCATTGCAGGAGCCAGAGGATGCATAAACAGCAGCAGTGTTGGTGGCAGATGTTGTCCTGGAGCATGTAGTGCAGGCAAGTGAGCTCTCAGGGGAACAGCCAGCATTATATGTGTGCTGCAGAGGCAGATACTGTCCCATGTGTCCAAAGTGATAGGTCCAAGTCGTTTGCATCTTCTAAATCTGACCAATCCATGGTATAGCAGCACTAATACACGCCCACAGCATCCTTCAAATCTTCAACTTCATGACACCCATGATTTTGTAACATTGTTGTGGCTGGCCAACTGAATTCACTGCATCAGACTTGTTGGAGCTTCGATAACGCGTCCGTTGCCATGCCAGGCCCCAGCCAATGTGTGCGCACCGATCGGTCCATTGCTGTACAACGCGTACCCGGGATACAACGCGTACCCGCTCACATTGAATGCAATGGGCCGACTGGGCACACCGATCGGTCCATTGCTGCACAACGCGTACCCGCGATACAACGCGTACCCGCTCACATTGAATGCAATGGGCCGGCCGGGCACACCGATCGGTCCATTGCTGTACAACGCGTACCCGCGATACAATGCGTACCCGCTCACATTGAATGCAATGGGCCGGCCGGGCACACCGATCGGTACATTGCAGTTCAACGCGTACCCGCGATACAACGCGTACCCGCTCACATTGTATGCAATGGGCCGGCCGAGCACACCGATCGGTCCATTGCAGTTCAACGCATACCCGCGATACAACGCGTACCCGCTCACATTGAATGCAATGGGCCGGCCGGGCACACCGATCGGTCCATTGCTCCATAACGCGTACCCGGGATACAACGCGTACCCGCTCACATTGAATGCAATGGGCCGGCCGGGCACACCGATCGGTCCATTGCTCTACAACGCGTACCCGGGATACAACGCGTACCCGCTCACATTGAATGCAATGGCCAATGTGTGCGCACCGATCGGTCCATTGCTGTACAACGCGTCCCTGTACAAGTCACTGGCATATGTCACCATGCCTGTCACAGGTGAACATATGCCATCCACATATACTTCCCAGGGAGTGAGGGGCACACCTACAACACCACAGCCTGTCCACACTGTATCCTAAGGCATGTGAGGCTGCATTACATGTTCCGTGTATGGGGGTCAACATGTTGTTTTTGGGTGGCACTTGGGGGCAGCCACTCCCAGGCTGTGCACGTGTTCATGGGGACAGAATCCTTGGTGTGTTGTGCACATGAACACTGTGGTGTGCAACTGTTCATTTCAGGGCATGTGGCATGGTCACATTTCACGGTTGTGTATGTGTATGTCATGTCACATACCCCCTGAGTCCCATGTGGGACGGTATGTACGTCCCAGGGTGACCCATTGCCACAATTGTGATGGCCCTCCACAGTCTGTGTGCATGTCGTGTTTACAATGTCTCTGATTCCATGTGCACAATGGGAGACAGTCTACACATCCACGTTGTTCGTGCATGGACTTTGATGTTGTGTGTGTGTGTCACAGACGTCCATGTCTGTCCTGCCGAGGCAACAGGGACCACTACC
The DNA here is from genome assembly GCA_963921515.1 of Calotriton arnoldi. NCBI lineage: Eukaryota > Metazoa > Chordata > Amphibia > Caudata > Salamandridae > Calotriton > Calotriton arnoldi. The sequence goes on along the minus strand of CAWUFW010003324.1, from coordinate 1,657,778 downwards.
TGTGGGGGTCATGGTTGTTTAGCTGTGGTGTATTCATGATGCACCATGTCATGCCAGTGTCCATGTGTCAATACAGGGTCCCTGGGAATCTACCTGTCGATGAGCTGTGATGCCTGGGGCACATCTGTCCTCACATGTCACTGTGGTGTGTGTTTGGAACATGACAGCAGTACATGGGTACTGTGACACAGCCAAATGATATCCCATAGCACAACCTGGGACTTGTTGAGGACACATGTTGAACTGTGATGTTAGATGTTAGCCATGTAGGTGCCATACATGTCCTTACGGAACGGCACACGCATCATGTACTTGTGTCTCGTAATGATGTATCATGTGATATTGAGTCTGGTCTATGCCACATATGTGGGGTGACTGACAATCTTTCTTTCTTCACCTATGCACTGCAGGGCACCAGCTGTCCATCGGCCATTCCCTGACCTTGCAATGGTGGTTGAACGGGACTGCATCCGACGATACCGCTTCACCAGGCCACTGATTGAGGAATTGACGGTGCGGTTGGCCCCACATTTGCAACCTGGCCGGACATACCCTACAGCGCTGACCCCCAAGGTGAAGGTGATGGCAGCCCTACACTTCTTTGCCACTGGTACCTTTCAACACACTGTGGCGTCTGCTGGTGGGATGTCACAGATCATGTTCAGCCGTGTGCTCCGCGACGTTTTGGAGGCTATGTTGAGGTACCTGAACCAGTACATCTATTTCCCTAGACTTCAACAACTCACTGACGTGAAGAGTGACTGCTATGCCCTGGGGAGGATGCCGCATGTCATTGGCTCCATTGATGGGACACATGTGGCTTTGGTACCACCACAGGCCCAAGAGCAGGCATACAGGAACCGCAAACACTACCATTCGGTCAATGCACTGGTGGTATGTCTTGCAGATATGAGCATCACACACGTCTGTGCCCGTTTCCCCAGTTCTGCACACGATGCCTACGTGATGAGGAGTAGTTGCATCCCGAGGATGATGTCACAGATGCGGAACCAGCGTGCCTGGCTTGTTGGTGTGTACTGGCTTTGTACCATCGTGTGTGTTCTGCAATGTAGTGTTCCACCCTCTTTTCCAACTCAGCTAATGTGCAATTGTCTGTATGTAGGTGACTCCGGATACCCCAACATGCCGTGGTTGCTGACGCCCCTCAGGAACCCTGTGACACCAGCCCAGATGCGCTACAATGAGGCACATGGTCGGACCAGGAGAGTGATTGAGCGGTCATTTGGTCTTCTGAAGAGCCGCTTCCACTGCCTAGATAAGACAGGAGCGGCCCTCCCATATGCCCCAGCTAAGGTGTGCAAGATTGTCATCGTCTGCTGCATGCTACACAACCTGGCAGTGCGGAAGGAGTTGCCTCTCATCCTGGATGACGATGACCAACATCCGCCACCTGTGGAGGATCCTGGGCTGGACCACGATGCCAGTGGTGATGATGATGATGAGGGTGATGTCCGCACACAGCTCATCACCAACTTCTTCAGCTGAATGTGAGTATCCAGGGATGTTATGTCAATGATGTGAGTTTGCATGATATGTGTTGGTGGTGCTCTGGTGCTGTTTGAGTGTGTCCATGTGCTACTTGACTGGATGCGTGCAGCAATGTGTCCTTACAGGTAGTCTGTACTCTACAACAGTGTTGACATGCTAACTTGGTCCTGGGTGGGTATCTTGTGACATGTATTGTGCATGAGTATTGCAGTTCTGTCCTGTTCTTCAGTGCTTTTGACTGTGTGTCATTTCTGTCCTTCACAGGGTACTTTCAGAGTTGTTTGGTCAACTGTGATCCCCCGACACCGTGAATCAACTTCCAGGGTGGTAGCTGTCGTTTCCCTACAGGTGATGTGCGCCACACCCATGGACTTCCTTTCTTCTACACTTGTTGACTGTGTGCCCACTGCCAGGTGGGATTACCTTGCATCTGTAGTGGTTACAACATGTTGCAAATGTGTAATAAACCTGTGCTTCACTTTGTGATGTGCGTTGTCTGTGGTCACACATCTGACTGACATTTGCTTCCTGCACCAGTGGGCTAGTTAACACAGACTGTGAATAGGTGTTGTGTCTGTGCATTGCACCGTATTTCCTGGCAACATCAGTGTAGGCGATGAGTCAGATGGCCCTGGTGTGTATGTGTTGTGTAGCCCTGGTGGTGTGTCTCCCTCATATGTGTCACGTCGCCATGACTCAAATGCCGGTGTTGTACTTGCTGTAGCAGTTAGCATGCACAGTGTCATTTCACAGATCATCATCTCCACTTCAGAAACAACGTTGTAATCACAACAGAGGCAAGTATGGTGTATTAGTGAGTTTATTGACATACATGTGTGAGTATAGTGCACAGGATGGTGGGTGCTGTACATTGTGATTGTAATCCAAAGTTCCTAGATGATTTGGAAGTCCTGATAGCAGAAATGTCCTGAGTAAAGTCCACAGTCATCTGATACATTGGTCCAACTTGAGCTCCCCATGTCATGTGGGAGAGTTGTGTTGCATTCGACAGGGTGAAGAGTTTGCGCACAAAGGTGATTTTCCGGAACAGGTGTTGGCTTCCTGGGGGTTGTGCATGGCCATCAGCCTCTCAGTTGTCCTTCCTCGGACGACCCCTCTTCTTTGGGGGGGACCCTCAAGTGCAGGCTGCTGCGGTGCAGGGGACTCTCCACCAGAGTCATCCTCCCTCCCGTGGCAGTTGCAGTTGTTGCAGCACCAGATGTTGTGGGCACACAGGGAGGTGTTGACATGTTGGTGCACATCTGGCGGAGGCATTGTAATATGTCCCTATGCACTGCCGTCTGTTCTTGCAATGTGTCCCACTTGGACTCCATGCGGGACATGTGTAAGTCCAAGCGGGCATGATGGGCAGCCTGCTGCTGTTGAATGTCCCTGAGGATCCCCACTACCTGGCTGAACTCTCCGGTGCTAGTCTGGTACGCATCAGCTATGCGTACCAGTTGTGGGTCATCATGGAGTCCAGACCCCTCTGCAAGCAGCGACCTGTGTCTACCACCCCTCCCACCACCCCTGGCGACACGTGAAGAACCTGCATTGGCACGCACAGGTGATCCTGGGCCCCCTTGGGGGTTGTTGCTGGTGTTGGTGTCTGTAGCTCCACGTTGGGCCGGGGTCCATGTGCTGTTGGTGGTGGTGGTCCTTGTTCTGTCCGTGTCGGCAGGGGTGGTCTGTGTGTTGGAAGTTGTTAGAGGGGTGGGTGCAGGGGGTACAGCTGGTGGTCCTGCTGGTGCTGCATGATGACTCACTGCGGAGGTGCCAGGTAGGTCTTTGTCATCCGAGGTGGGCAGAGGCTGTTCCACACCAGTGAGCTCAGTGTCCCCCGGAGCCTGGGACAGGGACTCCTCAGCGTCTGCTGCTGTGTCCCCATCATCACCTGTATTTGGAAGAGACACGCAATGTATGTAATGTTTCTACAGGCATCAATGGTTCAAACACCTGACAGTTGTGACTGTACCTCTGGATGCGGGCCTGTACATTGCATTGTCCTAAGTTGTCACAGTCAGCTGTTGATATTGGTGTAGCGCATTGTCCTGACAACATAAAGCATTTCAATGTGAATGTTGAGGTGTGTGCATAGCCAGCATTGGTGGTATTTGGTTGACATCCGGACATCCTTCTCCCTCCAGCCCAGTTATCCCACCATGAAGCATGCCACCCTTGCAGTGGGTGCAGGTTGACTCTCAGGATGTCAGTCAGTGGTGTCCTGCTGTTGGTTGGTGGCCAGTTCCCATCAGGGCCTTGTGCTCCCCACAACAGAGCAGCAGTGTCAGACATCTTTGATGGGGCTTTCCACTCTCTGTGAGGTGTGCATGCTTCAGTGTGAGCTTGCTGGGCCATGTGGGGGGATGTTGAGCTGTGACTACCACTCCCATCATGGTATTGCCTCCTCCCCCCTTCCCAGCATGCCCATACTTCCTTCCTTTTGAGTGTACTTCACTGTGTGTGGGTGTGACAGCAATGGAAAGATGGCTGACAGTGGTGTCCTGCTGTTGGTTGGTGGCCAGTTCCCAGCATGGCCTTGTGCTCCCCACAACAGAGCAGCAGTGTCAGACATCTTTGATGGGGCTTTCCACCCAATGTGAGGTGTGCATGCTTCAGTGTGAGCTTGCTGGGCCATGTGGGGGGGGATGTTGAGCTGTGACTACCACTCCCATCATGCTATTGCCTCCACCCCCTTCCCAGCATGCCCATACTTCCTTCCTTTTGAGTGTACTTCACTGTGTGTGGGTGTGACAGCAATGGCAAGATGGCTGACAGTGGTGTCCTGCTGTTGGTTGGTGGCCAGTTCCCATCAGGGCCTTGTGCTCCCCACAACAGAGCAGCAGTGTCAGACATCTTTGATGGGGCTTTCCACTCTCTGTGAGGTGTGCATGCTTCAGTGTGAGCTTGCTGGGCCATGTGGGGGGATGTTGAGCTGTGACTACCACTCCCATCATGCTATTGCCTCCACCCCCTTCCCAGCATGCCCATACTTCCTTCCTTTTGAATGTACTTCACTGTGTGTGGGTGTGACAGCAATGGCAAGATGGCTGACAGTGGTGTCCTGCTGTTGGTTGGTGGCCAGTTCCCAGCATGGCATTGTGCTCCCCACAACAGAGCAGCAGTGTCAGACATCTTTGATGGGGCTTTCCACTCTCTGTGAGGTGTGTGAGCTTGCTGGGCCATGTGGGGGGGGATGCTGAGCTGTGACTACCACTCCCATCATGCTATTGCCTCCACCCCCCTTCCCAGCATGCCCATACTTCCTTCCTTTTGAGTGTACTTCACTGTGTGTGGGTGTGACAGCAATGGCAAGATGGCTGACAGTGGTGTCCTGCTTTTGGTTGGTGGCCAGTTCCCATCAGGGCCTTGTGCTCCCCACAACAGAGCAGCAGTGTCAGACATCTTTGATGGGGCTTTCCACTCTCTGTGAGGTGTGCATGCTTCAGTGTGAGCTTGCTGGGCCATGTGGGGGGATGTTGAGCTGTGACTACCACTCCCATCATGCTATTGCCTCCACCCCCTTCCCAGCATGCCCATACTTCCTTCCTTTTGAGTGTACTTCACTGTGTGTGGGTGTGACAGCAATGGTAAGATGGCTGACAGTGGTGTCCTGCTGTTGGTTGGTGGCCAGTTCCCAGCATGCCTCCACCCCCCTTCCCAGCATGCCCATGCTTCCTTCCTTTTGAGTGTACTTCACTGTGTGTGGGTGTGACAGCAATGGCAAGATGGCTGACAGTGGTGTCCTGCTGTTGGTTGGTGGCCAGTTCCCAGCATGGCCTTGTGCCCCCACAACAGAGCAGCAGTGTCAGACATCTTTGATGGGGCTTTCCACTCTCTGTGAGGTGTGCATGCTTCAGTGTGAGCTTGCTGGGCCATGTGGGGGGGGATGTTGAGCTGTGACTACCACTCCTATCATGCTATTGCCTCCACCCCCCCTTCCCAGCTTGCCCATACTTCCTTCCTTCTGACTCTGCTTCCCTGTGGGGTAGTGTGCCTGTGCTGAATGGATGGCTGACAGTGTTGTCCTGGCGTTTGTTTGGCTACAAGTCCCATGTGTGTCACTGTGCTTCCCACAGCATGACCCAGGGTGGTGGTTCTTTGTTGGATAAATATTTTTAGTGTGAGGCAATGCATTTTCCCAGGTGAGTTGTGTGTAGTTTGGGTTAGGGGTGTGTGTGTGGGAAGAGCTGCTGGTAACTATGGTCATAGCTGTCAGTCCTCCTTCCCACCCAGCCAGATATCCCACCACGGAACGTGCTTCCATTGCAGGGAGTGCAAGTTGTCTTTCAGGATGTCAGACAGTGGTGTCCTGCTGTTGGTTGGTGCCCAGTTCCCAGCAGGGCCTTGTGCTCCCCACAGCAGTAGCCAGTGTCAGCCATCTTGTCAGTTGTTTTCCACTCCCTGTGATGTGAGCATGGTTCAGAGTGGTGTTGATGGGCGTATTGTGATGATGGGCAATATCTGTGACTACGACTCCCATGATGCTATTGGCTACACTGACTTGACCAGCATACACAGAATTCCTTCCTTTCTGTGGGATTCCCTGTGTGGTGGTGTTGTAGTGGTGGCTGCATATCTGACAGTGTTTGTTGGTTAGATTTATGCCACTGCCTAGCTTTATTTGTTGTAGGGTTTGTACATGTCATGACACAGTTACATATCACTATGAGATGGCATGTATTGTGTTTATCTGACTGACATACACATCTTGGGATGATTCTGGTTTTGTTGCTGTGTATTTGCTAAGGGTGCATGGTTTGACTATCCCCTTGACAGTGATGTGTGTGTATTGTCACACGATATTGGGTATATTGGTTGTGTACTCACCAGGCTCTGGGATGTCTTCTAGTCCATAGACGCTCACTGGTAGTAGGATGGCCCGCACCTTCTCCTCCCAGGGCCTGAGGTATAGTGGTTTGGCAGGAGGGCCACTGCCGGTGTGTTGGCTCAAGATGTAATCCTTCTTCAGTAGGTCCCTGACCCTCCTGCGCACATCATGCCACCTGTTCTGGATGTCTTCCTTTGTGCGCAAACATGGTGATTGTGCGTTCACCCTGTCAACGATCCTCGCCCACATCTTGGTTTTCTGTGACATGGGGGTCTGTTGGACCAGTGTACCAAACAGCTGTGGCTATGCCCTGAGGATCTCATCTACCAGGACTTCCAATTCACTATCTAGGAACTTTGGATTCTTCTTGGGGGGCATGGTGATGGGTGGTGGTGGTGAGTGATGTGTGTGTTGGTGTGCAAGTGAGGGTGTGTGAGTGTGTGTTTTGCTGGGTGTATGTGAGGGTGCTATTTGTTGAGGTGCTGATGGTGTGTGGCTTGTGTGATGGATGAGCTGTGAGTGTGTGTGTGGTTGCTGTCTGTTGGTGTTCTGTGCTGGCAGGTCATTTGAATTTGCAAAGGATCATGGTAGGGATTTGTGTCCTTTATATGGGTGGAGTTGTGGGTGTGTCTTTGTTCCCTGTTCCCCCCCAGTATTTATTGGCTTTGTAATTGCTTGTTTGGCCTTTTTTTTGTGTTTTTCCCTTTGTACTTTTTGTGCAGGTAGGAGACGTTCTTCTGACCGAGTCGGACCCTGCAGTTGTCTCGTGCGAGCTTCTCCGAGTCGTTCACGCTGTGTTTGTGCTGCTTCCTGTGCTGCGTACGCGTCGGTCGCGGTGTATTGGGTTGCTTCGGCTCGCTGTTTTGTATGCATGTCGGTCGTACGGCTTGAGCTCCGTGCGACTCGGTCGTGTTTTCCACGCGTTGCATCGTACTTGGCGGGTCGGAGTTCGTGAGTACGTTTCGTTCGGGATTCTTCCTGGTGCGTGTCGGTCGGTTCGATTCGTGTGCTTTTCCGGCCGGATAGCTGTTTTCCGCGCGGTTCGGTCGTTCGGCTTGTGTTCCGTACGAGTCGGTCGGATTTTGCACGCTTTTCATCGTACTTTGCGGGTCGGGCTGCACCGGTACGTGTCGGTCGGAATTAATTCCGGCTCCGAGTCGGTCGGTACGTTTTCCGGCCCGAATCGGAATCGGCCCCTAACACTATTTACAATAACAAAATTCAGTTTCCCACCTGATAGACTCTTGGAATAACAATATGACATTTCCATATATTTCAATACTTCCTGACCAAGCTATATGACACAGAATTAAAAAATATAGGATTGGAGTTAATCCTATATTTACTTACCCTGTGTTCTCTAATAATATATAGAAAGCAGTGGTTACTGCAGATGTGATTTAAATTGGAAATATTCAAATGTACATATTTTATTGGACTCTCAGTTTTGTATAGTAGCGATATAGAATTTTCAAACCAATTTGGTTATGTATGGCGTGACCTCTCGTCAGAAAGCAATGAATTATTTATTTGGCATGTATTAACTTGATGTAATAATTGTAATAATTGTATAAACAGATGATAACAAAGAAAACAGATTCTTTTTATTGATGTTTTACAATTTTTTTAATTTAGAATAATAGTTGATTGTTAAGCCTTATTAACTTCAGATTTTAGGACATTATTAGAAATAGGGTGTCTGGCCGTCAGAGTATGCACCCTGTACAAGCAGGAACCGCCACTCCAGACAGGGTAAGCTAGATACACACTAAAAGATAACCTGTGCTCACCCTCTGGTCGGTTGGCACAGGGTAGTATAGCTCATATAAAGAGGCAATGTGTAAAGTATTTGTGCAACACACAGTAACACATAAATACACCACAAAAAGACTCCACACAGGTTTAGAAAAATAGAGAATATTTATCTGAGTAAAACAAGACAAAAATGACAAAAATCCAATCAGTTGAAATATGATTTTTTGAAGATTAAATGAAAAGGCAGAGCTAAGAAGACACTAGCGCTAAAAGGTTACTTTAGATCGCGCTAGACAGGGGTAAATCCAAAGTTCCGGCTGACCACGATAGAGCACAGGTCGGATTCAGTTCTAAAAAGGTCCCGCTGAAGTTTTACCTTCACAAGCTGAACAAAGAGCCCAGTTTGCGGGGGAGACGATCACTGGAAGCAGGTAGAGCATCACTAGCGATGATTCTGCGAGCGCGAAGAGTTCGCCGGGCATCGCAGATGGCAGACGGAACCTCACGGTCACTGGCAGCGCTGCTCGCTGCTCGCTGTGCAAGGAGACGATGCTGCAACAGCTCACGCTGATCCTTCGAGCGAGCAGTGCAGTCCCAAAATGAACGGGCCCGTTCACCGTCACGAAGAGCCCAGAAGCTTGAATTCAGAGTACCAGGAGCTGTAGATGATGAAAGCAGCTGCAGAACCCACTTCTGAGGCCCAGAACGTGGAGGGGACACCTCAGGCAAGGGAAGGAATCACAGACAGCAGAGTCCAGTAGCACCTGCAGAATTGTAGGAAGTCTTTTATGTCTCTGAGACTGCAGAAGAAAAGAGGCAAGCCAGCAAGTCCTTGGAGATCACTTGGAGGGCAAGCAGAGTCCAGCTTCCAGAAGAGTTAGTTTAACTCAGACCAAAACTTAAGTGAAATTGAGGCAAAAGTCTAAGTTTACTACTCGGAAATGCCGTCTGTGAATACCGAAAGTCGTAAAGTTAGACTTACGTCTCAGTTTACTTTTGTGAATCGGGCCCTACATTTTTACTTATCATGACGTGGCATGTTATTGCATCTAAGAAACCATGCATATAACAAGTATCTTGATAGGGCAAAAATCAACCATGCACTTGTATTGCTTCTGAGGATTCTAATGGTAGGCCTCATTTGTCTTACAGACAAGATGCAGCAAATCAGAACTAGCCAAAATCTCTTATTCACAGCGTATCTGGAGCAGAGGAATTAAAAGTGCTCTTCTGTTTCATGGCTATCTTGGCAGAATGGGCATAAGGGCAAGATATTTTGGCCATTACATCTGCAATGAAATCCATTACGTGGCAAAATGCCATATTTAAACTGTAAGTATAAGGGTTTCGCTTGCGGGGTTCGATCTGATTCATAAACTGCTCATAATACGAATTGTCTTTAAAATCCAAACCTGACAGTTAGATCCCCCAATGTGGTATGGTTCAACCATAGTCCACGGATGTGGAACCAGTACCTCTTCTTGAGGGACACCAAAGTGTTTTCTTAATGCAGTTGGGATTGGTCCCCAATTTGCTAATAGCAAGATGAATTAGCTATGTTTTGACATACTTTAACCAAGGGCTACATCCTTTGCTGTCAAGTGCCATTATTTCAAGATACAATTCTCTCACAGGGAGTGGTGAACTATTGTGCCAGACTTGTATTCAGTAGGCTAAGGGTCTAAATGCTGCCAAATGTGCAATGTTTTGGAGACCAAGATCAAAACGTATAGGGGTTAAGGGCGCATTACATGGTAAACCCAGAATTGATCTCATAAAAATGTTTTCTGATTTCTCAATGACCCCTAAATTCTGAAAACCCCAGATCTCGGCACTGTTTAGTGCAGCACTTACCCCCTTTGCCCGATAGATGTCAAAAGACAGGGGTAACTGGCCTGTATGTGCTTGCTTTCAGCCTTTTAGAAAAGGCAGAGCTGACATGGTAGAGGGTGAGCTAGGAAATGGAGATGTGCATAGTCCAAGCTATTGTGTTACTGAATCTAACCCCTAATGAAACTAATTCGTTAACTTGGTCTAAAAAGGTACCACCTAGCTTCATCTTAACCTTAAACGATTTATGCGAATTAAACACCATAAATTTAGGCTTGTTTACATTAACCTCTAGTCCAAGGTCATAACATGTAGCTGAAAAACTATTTAGTAGATTTTGTAGCCCTATATGTGTTCCAGAAGCAAGTAATGTATCATCCGCAAACATTAGAGATGCAACTGGGATACCAGCTATCTTAGGAGGGTCCCCATTGCAATCATGTAAGGACTCGAATAGCCCATTAATGTATAAGGTGAAAAGAGTTGGGGCCAAGACACACCCATGTCCCACCCCTCTGTCCACTTTAATGCGTTCTGTGAGTTCACCATTTCATCTCCATCTTACCTGGGCATAATTTCCCTGGTGAAGTCTAATGATCGTTTCTAAAAGGGAGTTTGGAACACCTAAGTGCACTAAAACTACCCACAATGTTCCCCTAGGAATATGATCAAAGGTTATTTTATTTGTTATTTAAATTTTATATAGCGCACAACTCACCCGGGGGCATCTCGGCGCTGTAACGGATAACAAGTATCAGTAGAAGGGAAAGTGATTTAAAATAGATGGACTATCAGTAATTTCCTGAATTTACAATAGTTCGTACAAGTGCGAACGTGAAGTAGAAGCTTGTTCCAATAACAGGGGGCACGGTAAGAGAAAGCTTTTCCCCCGCAACATGTCAGACGAATGCGGGGGACACAAAATAAGGCTTTATCACGTGATCCTAAACTTCGGCTAGGCATGTACGGTTTAATTTTTAGTTGCAGATATAGCGGCCCTTTGCCTTTTAGGGCATTGTAAGTAAGACAGCAGATCTTAAAACAGCAATGCAATTTCTTCAGCAACGGGGCCGAAGAGGTGCCTGGAGGAAGATTGAGAACGAGCCTGGCTGCAGTATTTTGGACTACCTGTAATTTGGCTATCAGTGTCTCATTTGCTGCCCCCAAAAGAGCATTGCCATAGTCTAGCCTACTTATTACTAGGGCTTGTACTATAGTTCTTCTGGCAATGGTTGGAAGGTAGGGAAAAATTCTGCGTAGAAGACGCATGTTATGATAGCATACTCCAGTGGTGGCCAAAATGTGCTCTTTCATCGTTTGAGCTTTGTTGATTTTCATACCAAGATTCTTAGATAGTTTGGGCACAGGGGTAGACCCTAGTTGGTGAGGCCACCATTCATCTGTCCAGATGGAGGAGGCCTTTCCAAGCGGCATAATCTTCGTCTTGTCTACATTCAATTGGAGACAATTCTCATTCATCCAGTCGGAGATGGCTAACATACCCAGGGCAAAGCGCTTTTTAGTGGCAGCCAGGTCGGACTCAAATGTAAACATCAACTGGGTATCATCCGTGTATGAGGTTAGTTTGAAGCCAGAAGGCTCTACGATCTTAGCAAGGGGAGCCATATAGATATTAAACAGAGTGGGGCTCAGACAGGAGCCTTGTGGGACACCCTTGTCTAGTTGCGTCTGGCGAGAGGATTATGGGCCCAAGCTGAAGGTTTGATGTCTATCTTTCAGAAAGTGGTGGAGCCGTTTGAACACAGGGCCATGTATACTGATCTCTCGCAGCCTCTCCAGCATCCTAACGTGAGAGACTGTGTCGAAGGTCACTAAAAGCACAAGCAGGACTGGGTTTCCTGCGTCAAGCACAAGTTGCAGAGAATTCATCACTGCCAAGAGCGCTGTTTCCGTGCTATGGCCTGGTCGTAAGCCAGATTGCGAAGAATCCAGAATTTCATTAGATTCTAGGTAGGCTGCTAGTTGTTTTTTAATTAAGCCTTCGAGCAATTTGCCACAAGAGGCAGCAGAGATATGGGGCGATAATTAGCCAAAGACTTTTGATCCAGGGTAGGTTTTTTAGGATAGGTCATACACAGGCCGCCTTCCATTCAATAGGGATGGTGCCCGTTTTCACCGAACAGTTGAATATCTCTAAAATTGCAGGGGCAAGGTAATTAGATAGCAAAGACATTACTTTGGGGGTGGGGGGGGGGCAAATGTCCAAAGGAGAGCCTGATTTGGCAGCCAACAGCGATCTTCGAATTTCCTCTAAGGTAAAGGGTGCAAAACTATCTAAGGTATAAGGCCTATCCGTTATCCAATCTGCTTCGGTACCAGTATGCCCTGCTACGGAGAGGGGAGGAGTGTTACATTTTGCATAAATATGGGAGAGTTTCTCCTGAAAAAAATTGGCCAGTGAGTCACAGAGTTCCTGGGATCCTGTGGAAGACTGTGCACATGTCCGTGGAGTGGTGAAGTCTTATATTATATTAAAAAGTGCTTTACAGGAGTTACCTGCCTGTTCAATTTGATTTATGATAGAATTTCGTCTTGCGATTTTGATATTATGATGAAATCGAGATAAAGCTTGTTTATAAAGGTCCTTATCATGAGGCTTTTTAGTTCTGCACCAATGTCTCTCTAAGTTCTTACACACCGATTTTTCTAGTTTTAACTCAGTGGTAAACTAAGGAGCAGAGGGTCACCGTTTGATGGAGCTATCGTTTTTATAGGGGACTGTAGAATCCAGAGCTTCAGTTAAGGCAGTATTAAATGTATCCAGTAAGTCAGTACCCTCAGAATTACTTTGCGGCAAGCCAAAGTGAAATGATTCTCTAAAAGCCTCGGGAGCAAGTAGGTGCCAAGGCCTGCAGGAGTCTATTGTCACTCTACTATTTCTCTTCGTGTCGAGTGGTTGAGGAGTCTGAGCATGAAAGGAAATTAAAAAGTGATCTGTCCACGTGAGAGGTATTGGTACCTCACATTAAAAAAATTCAGAATTGGAGAATAGCAGGTCGAGTGAATGACCCGCTATATGCGTAGGGCCTCTGATTCGTTGGGACAGACCCAGCGTTTCCAGGTCTGCTAATAGCTACGCCACTTCGGTTTTTTTGTAATCTTCCCCATGGTAATTGGAATCACCCAGGAGAAGAAATGTTTTGGTGGCTAAAACATGCGTGGCTATTTTTTCCACCAGTTGTTGCCTGAAGCTTGCCTTATATCCAGGGCAGCGGTAAATCAGGGCTCCGTTCCAGCTGTGGCGGAGAGATTTATTTTAAAAATACCTAATTCCATTGAGTCAGTATTAGTGATCGTGATCCATGTCACATTGACAGTATTTTTAAAGGCTATGGCAATGCTTCCTCCTGTTTTCAAGCCTCTGTCTAGCTTAATTAATTTATAATTGTCCGGAATAGCTAACGTGATAGCTTAAGGTGGCACATAAGTCCACGAATGCAACGTATACGTGTTCTTTTTGATCACCACATACTTCCACAAAATAATCTAAAATCTGAATATTTGCCTGTATTCTCTCTAACACCATCCTGGAGGGGCGAGAGGATCTCGTTCTCCTTGATCCAATCATGTAATCCCCCCAACAAATGCCTACAAAACAGTTTTTGTGAAATGTCTATAAGGCTAATGGGCCTATAGTTGGCGAGATCATTTTTGTCTCCTTTTTATGCAATGGGACCACCTCCAGGAATCAGGAACCTGTGCACCATTTAAAACTGTGTTAAAACAAAGATCAAGGATAACACTCCATACAGCCACTTCAGCAAGGAAAAGGTCACCCGGATTTTATCTAGTACAGGCGGCATTTCTCTCTGAAGCGTGGAAAGGGCTAGCCTGGTTTCATCCAAACTAAAGTCAATAGAATCAATATCAGTATCCCAGGATTCCCTGTTTATACCTCCGGCGTAAAGTGTACTAAAATGGTTTACCCCGGACAATGGTTGGGTGTAATAATCTTCATCTATAACCTGGCTCCTACTTCCCTTAGCCACAATATGCCAGAACTGCTTGCTATTCTTGCTTTTGGCTGCTATGGATAGATCTCTCCACTGACATCCTTTCCATTCTCTTTTGGCAGATTTTTGGCTCTTGTTATATTGGTGCCTTTTTTGGGTCACTGCATTATTGCTTTCTAATTTTATGGCTTCCATCAATTCTTTCCTTGCTTCCTTACAAGACTCATTGAACCATTCAGTTTTAGTATTATGATTAGCAGAGCACTTCTCTTTTTTTTTAGGTCTCGCCTACGCAGCGCGCATGCGCTGCATAGGAAAAAAGACCTTTTACGATCGATTCGGCTTTTCAGCCAAAAACGTGCACGCGTTCCATTGCCTTCAATGGCAACGCGTGCACGTTTGGCGATTCACTTGCGGGAGCGAGCAGCTGGCGCCATATGGTAGCAATTATCGCTCCTGGCGCCGCTCGCTCCCGCAAGTGAATCGCGCAGGCTCCCTCCTCTCCCTCCTCTCCCCCCTCCCCCTGCTGCCGTGCGAGGCGCGCGCGCTTGTTTAAAATTCCTCAATCACATTTACACCTGTACATCGGTGGTGGTAGTTACTTAAATAGCAAAGCGTTACATTACCTTTGGGTCAAGTCTGCGGCTCTGGGAAGGTTGCAGGGCGTGCTCCCCCTTCAGGTACAGGCAGAGGCGTTTGGCCACCCAGCTCCTCGAGCTCTCTGCTCGGCGCTGGTCCCTCCTGAGAGCTGGGGCGCAGTAGTGCTGCCTGATGCTGCTCTGAGCAGGCAACGCCAGCGCAACTCCCGCCTCTTCCCTCCCTGCTCCCCGAGCTGCCTGTCTCCCACCCTCCCCTGCCTGTCTCTCCCCTTCACTTTGACTCGTTCCGTTACTGCCTTAAGAACAAGATCCACCATGCTGCCTCGCGCACTCCTGTCCGTCCCCACTTTAGCCTTTGAAAATTCGAGTAGTACCTTCTCTCCATCCTTGGGTGCGGTGTATTCCCCAAGCTGGAAACAAAAAGCAAAACTACCGAGGGTACGGGGGCAGAGTCCTACTGCTCCATCAAACTTATACACTAGCCGCGTGAAGGTTCCTGTTTAGTGCGCTGTAGGACAGCAGCGTTGACCCTAGGGAGTTGGGACAGCACATACTCTGTGCTTGGGGAGACCTCCGCCTCGCCCCTCAGGCCCACGGCGCGGATTCAAAGCCACGCACAGCTGTTCTTCCGCGTACCGCCGGGCATCATGTTTATCCACCTCAGATCTCGGGCATGAATCTGAGCTGGACAACTGTCTGTTACACCCTCATTAGCGCGGTTCGTCCACAGAAACATACCGGCTTTAGAGGGTGTATGAAAGCCAAAACGTGGAATCCGTGCCGAGGTGCGACTGCACGATGCAGCACACTGCGCGAGCAGCACACCGCCGTAATAACGCGGCGCTATTAAAGAGAATGCTGGCGCTCTTCCCGGTTGCCTGGAATTTTATTACACTCTGCAGTTTCCTGGTGCAGCGGAACTCAGCACAAACCACGCCGCTTCTCTCTAGCGGGAAACGTAAAACGTAGCTGTGGTTTTGTGATAACGACTGTCAGTTGTCCTGTTTTAACCTGTCATTTCATTTTCAAATTTAACGAGATGATAATCCGGACGTGCTTTTACAATGGATGTAGCCATTTTGCCTTAAACGATGACAGTGTTGTTCCTCCACGCAAACACTTTTCAAATTCTAGCAGGCTGTACTAAGAAAAGACGAGTTTAATCAGAGACCATGTACATAATGTTATTTCCCACCCTCTGTCCTTAGTACAGCATTAACACGTAACGTCTAAGAGGACAGTCACTTACCACAACTCGCACAGAGATAGCACATCCACACACTACTGGATAATGCAATTACCCTAAAGTTGCAAACCCTTTTACTATCTTTAGTTACAGGAGAGAGGACAGATTTATTATTGTTTTTAAAGAAACTAGCCCAGCAAGCAAAGTTGTTGCGATGTACTGTGTAAGGACGGGAGCACCATACAAGCCTTAGTATCTACTGAGGTTGGTCTGCTGCTGTTATCCCTGCAGTGTCGCTCTAGTTAGCCTGCCTTCTGTGACAAGCACCACGGTGCAAAGGTGAGTGTGGCCTTACTACCATAGGATTTGTGCAGGAAGCATTTGCCTAGACACATTTCAGAAAGAAACCACACATTGGCTGTGTGCTGGGTACTTTAGCACACATGCGATGCTTGGATTTTTTGGAGACATGAAAACATTTCCCCCCTTTTTTTTTATCATTTATGTATTAGTTTTCAGCGAATAGCACAACACCATAATAATGGTGACCATGACAGCACAAAAACACAGGTGCTTAGTGACACGACTCCAATTACACTAGGACATTATAACCACATTTCTGAGCTCCACAGCTAGCAATGTTAGAAGCAGCACAGCAATCATAATATGGCATGGGCATGGGAGAGTGACAGATATCGAGGACAAAATCAGAATAAAGGACTCCACCAGTAATATCAGGAACATGTCAGCAGTCACAAGGAGTACAGAAGCAGACAGGTATGCGACAGAAAATACATACGTCATGGGCTCTGGACTGCAGGATGGAGTTGCAAACAGAGATGTAGAGGCTGCCAACATCTCTAGGGCGTGAAGAGAGTGGTAGAAGCACCGGATATAATGACAATTGTGCTTTACAATAGATGAGATTGTTGAGCCAGACCTTAAATTTAGGGGCTCACCCAGGACTCCAGCAGCAATTCATATGTTTCATTTGAGTTGACAACGCCTTGGAGCCACTGGCGTAACAAAACTTGAGGGGGCCTCCCTGCAAGGCATGTGGAGGGGCCCCCTCTGGGCTCAATCAGGAGCTCTGCAGCCAGAGTGCTGTGCTGAGGGGGCCCCCTGGAGCTTGGGGGCTCCCCCGCACCGCAGGGGCTGCGGGGGCCTGTGTTACGCCCCTGCTTGGAGCTTCATGAGTGACCGGCAACAGAGGATGGTATTCCAAAGGGAGTAAAGGAGAGTAAAGGAGTATCTTACCTACCTTACGTCACAGCCTCTGTCAGATCGGGGTGGTGCAGGCAACAGTATTCCAGGTGAAAGTGGATCCAGCCTCCTAAGTACCAATGTACAAAGGTGGAGGAATGGAAGCCATATAACCTTGCTCATTAGCCACATGAGGAAGAAAGGGTCGGCCTGAACCAATCAATAGCATAGTGTGCCTGAGCACAGAAATAGTAAAGCTCCATATCAAAAGCTTCAAAACCTCCCTCCTGAAAGGGAAGAGTAAGGGTATCCCATTGAATACAGGGCTGATCCTCTACACAAGCAAGCCTTATCAGCTGAGTTTTAAGCATGCAGAAAAAAGAGTGAGTCAGCTGGACAGGGATGTTCAAGAACTAGTATAATAATTTAGGAAGCATTACCATTTTCATTAAGGCTTGAATCATCTACATTAGGGCCATGACAATTGACCATGGTGATAGTATGTGACAATAGCTTACCTCAGGTGATCACATATCTACCCTGATCATCCTTCCTAGAAGCATGCAGGGTATATGGAAGAGCCAGTCTCACCAGGAGTACCACACCCCTGATGTTGGAGTAGGATGCCTATTTTGTTGGAAACCTTTGAGGCCAGGTGGGTCTCCTGTACCATTGCAAGCGGAATCCGATGTCTGTCCAAATATGACAATATATGCCTACGTTTACATGGGTAACCAAGTTCAAGCACATTGCAGTTGACACATGTGCATAGGGTGTGGAAGCCTGCAGGAGAATGGGTTACTTCAGGTGGCAGAGAACGGAACAGAAGAAATCTGCTGAGCACAGTGTCCAAAATGAGGGTAAACTGCAACAAGTAAGGGTTGTGATAGAGTATAAGGGCTAGAACACGTCCCATGAACATAAATCAAAACCTCAAGGGCCCACCCACGCTAACATCCCCTATTCATCAGGTAGCCATTCCCTGGGGCATATCTCTTCTGTGGGGTTTGGCAAACCCACCTATTGCCATTGTTTACTATCTTTGGCATTCAGAAATGCTGGCTTGGTATTGGTGCATTTGTGTAAATGCCCCTCCTGTGCATGCTTAATTCCGTCTCTGGCGATTTCACTAAGAGAACCTTTTGTTTAGCCCTGACACGCTGTACAGCGTGTGAAGGCCCCTCCTCCATGTTTTCAATTACGGTGACAAATGCTTTTTTTAACCCGCGCTTTCGGTTTCATACAAATTTATATAGCCCAATTTATAAACCAGAGAGATTAAGTGCTTTGCCCAAAATCACAGGCTGTTCGCCGCCGAGAATTGAACCAGGATTCCCAGCTCTCAAGTCAACAGCTCTGTTGCGCCACGTCTTCTGCACTCCCGTGATACTTGTTTCTGTTTTCCTGCTTTTGCAGACACAAGCGGAACTCCATCCTCATTACGTTTGAACACTGTAGTGTTCAGTGTGAAATAGATCTGTTTCACCTGAAACTATATGCGCCTTCGCCCCCTCCCTTGCACTGTCTGTTGCGAAACCTGGAGGTGGAAACATTTTCCGTAACAAAACAATAGAGCGCATATTGAGGAATGGTGAGACCTTTCTCAGCATGTGTTTTTTTTCGTTTCCCCGCTCCAATGAGATTCAAATTGGGTGATATGTTACCTTAGCTGTGCATCAGCTTCTCGGTCAGGTAAAAAGCGCTTCACCCATGATAGTGCTGTGCAGAGAGCCATCGCATCTTTTCCTGTGCACGCCCCATGTGTTCTGGTCCTGCGGTTACGGTGAGTGTGCTCAAGTATGAAAGTCAGCTGGTTTAACTATGCGACTCGCTTTGTTATGATTTATTTGGGAAGTAGTGTGTTGACTGTTGTAATTAAGCACAACAAGGTGAAGTAAATGATTCTAGCGCAATCTGGAAGCCAAACTCAATAAAGTAATCCATTGTGGCTGTCTTTGTGAAAGTATTAAGAGGGGTCACAAAGGATATGGCCTCTGGACGTACAAATGTGCAGCCAAAAGGTCCCCAAGCTCGAAGATTCCTCTTCTGCTCCCGTCCCTTACACTACGTCTGCCTGCCCCTTCACTGTCTCCCCGCCTGCCCTCTTTGCTCTTCCTCTCTTTCCTTCCCACTCTCTGCTCCCCCTTACCTCATGAAAACCCATAAAATGCTGCAGTTTACTGTGTCTGGGTTACTGCAGTGCAATGTCTTTTCTTTACTTATTATGGTGATGTGTGCATGTGATATTGTCATGGTGGTGACTCATGCATGTGGTAGTTACGTGGCAGTTTGGTGTGTTTGTGATGTCATTTGTGGCAATATTTTCTATGTGTTATGCTGTGTTCGGCCGTGACCTGTGCATGTAATGATGTACATCTTGGCCACGTGCATTTTAAAGCATGCGTTTATTTGTATGTAATGGTGTATGTGGCTCGTAACTGTGACTTATGTATTTGGTGATGTATGTGGCAATAGTGTGTGCATATGATGACATACATGGAAGGAAGCAAGAGTCAGCATGGCATTTCTGGTCAGCACTTCTTATTCTAAGCGCAAGCATTTGAAGGCATACAGTACTTTATTTGCTAACAAGGGTTTTCCTTGTCAGGACTCAATAGTAGGTGTACATTTGTGGTTTCAGTTCCTTGAAATCTAGCCACTACTAACCACATACTTCCAATAACCAATAAGTGTGGACAGGCCTTATAAATTATGCAGCATAATGCAGCACATTTTATAATAGTATTACTTCATTATTTAGTCAGATCAAAAGCTAAAATTAAGGACGATATATGAAATTTGTTAACGATTAAACAGCACCTTTAAATACAGGTAAGGACATGGCCTTAATAATCTCTTATAAGGTCCCAAAGGCGAGACCTATTGGCTATGCCAATGCTTGTTTATAGAAGTCTTTAATCTCTTCAATTAACTTGGTATAGCTGTTTAGTATAAATTGTACCTCACTTTCTTGTTTATTCATATCTAAGAATGCTCGAGTTACTGTGACATATATCTGGGCAATAATGTCTTGGTTTCCCTCTATCTTGGGCCATTTAATACTTCTTCTGTTATTACTTGTGGCGATTGGATAAGCAGACTCTTTAGCTAAGTTACATTCGGGGGTAATAAACAGATGGCCAAAGCGTTGTGATCACTATTTTGTTTTTCAATTATCTTCATGTCACTCAGGTATCACCAGGATGATAAGCCCAATAAAATATCATCGATTCTCGAGCGACAGTTAGGTCTCTTAAATGTGTCTTTTAAAATTCTTCTCTGACTTAGAGTGTCATTGAAAGCTCGTAAACTATGCTGAAGGGTAAATGAGGCAATCTGAACAGCGACTTTTGTGTTTCTAGATGGACTAGCATGGAACGGACCCGGGATTCCCCACTCCTCATCCTCCTCCCCTGTAACTTTTGCCAACAGTTCCGAGGGTTCATATGTTGTGTTTAGGTCCCCTGCAAGCAGTAGGAAGTCATAGCCCTCTGACCTTTCCAGAAAATCATCCAATGCTGTTATAGTCGGAGACTCCTGATGCTGTGTGGGGACTCTATTATAGATTTTAACTACAAGGGCAGATTTCCCCCCAACCCCCCTGGTGCTTTCAAAGTTGACAATCAAAAGGTCCCTAGAATTTCCAACCAGTTGTTGAAGGGTGCATTGCAATGATAAGGACCCCTGCTGGTTGTCCCATTGGTGAGGGAGCTGCTTCTATGCTAAAGTTTATGAACCCCACCCTGTGAAGCACAGTTGTGGCCCAGATATCTTGAAAGAGGCACACATCAAAATCCTTTATAAAATTCCCGAGTCCTCACAATTGAGCTTGGTCCTATTGCAATTTCCAAGAGAGAAACTTTAATTTCCCAACATCCACTGGCATGGGGGACTGCGTAGTTTCTCTGGGTTGGCCCCTCGCTTCATTTTCTGAGGATTTCCCGACCTCACAACCCTTAGTATTGTGTGAGCTCATTCTTCAGGGACACAAGGGCTCTCATCTACTCCCATCAAGGTCCCATAATGTTGTTCCCCCTGGGTTGCTGTCTCTTTGATGCCTAGCCCTGTAGCGAGAAGCGTATTACAATGTCATCAGTCCAAATCTTCCAGGGTGGCTAGAGGTTTAAAGGGGTTTGTGTTGGGTCAGCAAACATTGAATTATTCCAATTACTCTGCATTTTACTTGTCAAGTTAATTCCTGATAACACTCAAGGCCTGTAAAAGTAGCCAAGCGGAACTGCCTGAATGCAACTCCTGGGATAACAGAGACAATACAAATCTAATGAATTAAGGAGGAATTTCACGGGTGCAGGAGTTTTAAAACTTATGATCACACAGTCACCAGTTTCCTCTTTTATCCCCAGGTCGATCCAAGGCGTTCTGCTAACCATTTTTATTTCAGACTGTAGGGCTGGAAGGTCCCCCCCCACCCCCCCCCCACACTTGTGATCTTGACCAGTACATTGATTTATTCTTTAAGCCATCAAAGTCCTCTTCTGTACTTGTAGCAAGTGGCAGGACGTTCTTCAGTACCAAAGCATATGGGGTGCATTCAGGAAGGAGTTGCGGAAAAGCTGTGTTTTAACCCCTTTTTGGCAAACATTTCCCCCATCAGCCTGCCCTTTCCTTTGCTGTTAGATGTTCCAGCTTCATTTTCTTTTTGGCCAAGCTCCACAGTGGCGGAACTGGGTCCAGAGGTATTTGATGGAATGACTTGCTCGGAGGCACGATGAGTAGCCCCCCTGTAGCAATAATCCCTCGCTTTAAGCAATTTTGGAAGTATTAGTAGGTATGATGTTAACTGGGGGTCCTGTGCAAAAGGCGACTTGCACAGATGTAATTATATTTTCGGCAGGGTGGGGCCTGTCTAAGCAATTTAACTTGGCTACTATTGCCTCTAAGCGGGTAAATATAAAGTCAAGCGTATTCTCTAGGAATGTTTTAAAATCACAGCAGATATTTTTTAGATGTGTCGTGAGCGGGTCCCCAACTATTATATCCTTACCCAACTGCGGGGGTGGGCTATGTAGCGAGATTTTGAGTACATGGTCTCTTAGGCTTAGACCCAGGAAAAGCCTTCTTCCTTTTTCCCACCTGGCCTCTAGTTTTAGGGCCATTTTGCTGAGATGTAGACATTTCCACTGGTAAGGCAAGTGAAGCATTGATGTTTGGTGGGTCTAGCGGTGCAAGAGAGATCGGGTTCTGTTCAGCAATGGGAATTATAGCTTGAACATTGCGGCATTAATTTACGTCCTCTACTGAGGATGGAGCGGGGCTTAAAAGTGGTTGTGGGGGGGGGGGGAGAACGCGATGTACAGTGTTCGACGCGCTGGATTTCTTTATCAATAGCCCCAACCGTCCTTTTTAAGAAGCCATCAAGGATAGACCCTGGTCCCCCCACAGGTGCAACTGTATTTTTACGCTTTCCCATATCGGGCAATTCCGGGCTAGGCAAACCACTTCAGGAACCTGCTCTGTGGGACTCGTTGGCAATCTAGGTAGCTCGTTGCCTCCTTTGCTCTGCCCAACAACAGCGAGGAGTCTGGGGGACAAACTCCCTCCCCAGACAGTGTCCAGCTGGTCTTGTTCCTCAGGTAAAAAATCCTCCAGACCACCCGGCTGGAGTTAGCCCTCAAAGAAAAGGAAATGCCACTGGTAAGTGCATTTTTTGTATACTTGTTTCCAAAAAAAGAAGAGATGAGAAGAGAGGTTTAAAGGAAGTGATAGGGAAGAAGGGAAGTCGAGACACCCCCACAATGTGTGCTATCTATTTGATAGATTAGTGAGAACAGAATACCAAGATAAGGGCATATCTTGTGGTTATGAACAAAACCACATCCATACAGTTGTGCCATTTTTAATCACCTGGTGCGTTCCCCTTAACTATGTCATTTCCCTCCCGCCTCCAGTACCTTCCCAGAAGATGCGTTCATACTTGGCTGAGCCATACTCCTTCAGGAGCATGGCTGGGTGATTCGTGGTGCGGGAGGTCTCCTTGAGTTCTTGCGGGCTTGTCCAGCTGCACGGCTCCCGTCTTTTCGATTCACACATGTCTCTCCCCGTCCTCGTCAGTTACCACGGCCGGACTGGGAACAGAAACCAGCCCTGGCAATTCCGCTCAACCGGCCCGGGGTGGGGGCGTGCTAGTGTCAAGCACCGCTGCCGCTTTAGTTACAGAGGCTGATATAGCAGCACTACTGCATAACCAGCCCCCACTGGTCAAAAACCGGCACCTATGGGTCAAAAACCACCCCCCCACCCTTCCGGCCCACCGGGAAAATGACCGGTGCTTGCTACGGCCAGTCTGGCCCTGTCAGTTACGCCACCTTCCTGCTCTGAACGCTCAACCTGGTCCCACCTCCACACGTCGGCCGGGCATGAGGTCCATCTCAGAGGGGGCTGGCTAACATCTACTTCCTGCTGCACGTTTCTGTCGATTATATTATGCAATGTAGAAAAGTCTCCACCTCTGAACTTTTTAACAGTCATTGGTGAAACAGCAACAATTTATAGATCGTATATTCTTAAATTTGGAGGAGTACTTTGCAGTAAGCAAAGGGACTGCAAGTCCAGCAATGGTCTGGGATACTTAAGTCATGTGTCTGAGGGCAGATGCAATTGTTTGTTATGAAACAATGGAAACAAAATTGGCTGTAACAGAAACAACTAAGGGTGTCAATGACAGACCTAGCATGTATGCATGTAACGGCTATTAGGCAATATGAGTCTCATTGAGACTTTAATTAGCAGTGCACAGTCAATATAGACAGTGTTATGTTTGTAACAATTTGGAGAACAGGATTTCTGATGGATACATTTAAATGCAGATTGCTCACGTTTACAACATTTTTTTTCTTTTTTTACTTTGAGCTACATGTGGGTGTCCAATCCCACCTGGAACACCAGATGGATATTTTTGTTGGGGCAGCATAGAGAGCTTTCAACCGTGCTGCCCCGTGGCTCCCCGCTCAGTCGGCTCTGTTGTCTTGTGGGTGTGGGACCCGGCACTTGTCTTCACACTGCCCAGTCCATGCGGACAGGGTGCTCTTCTCACTGTGGCTGCCCTGCTCCTCCCAGAAAGGGATCGTGGAGCAGGGGCAAGCACACTGTCATTGTGGGGGGCACGACAGTCCTTCCCCTTCTCTTTCCTATTAGGCCACAGAACCCTTCCTTTGCATTCAGGGCCTAAGGATGGTGTCCCAGGCCCCATTTTTTCATACACCATCCCTGGGGATGTGGTTGCCAGGCTTCGCCAAGCTCTATGGAAAGAGCACCATGCACGCCCCCTCTCTAGTTTATAAATTATTAATGAAACTTGAACTGACCCTCGGGCACTAGCCCACACTGGTAATCTTTCGGAATTGAGGCAGAGCCCAACGTGCTCTGTTTCTGGCAATGGGTAAAAGGTCAAACCCTTTTAAGATGATTATCTCCAGCCCAGTGCTTATTTTGAGCAGGTGGTTTCCGGTGCTCGGCACCTGTTCTTAATTGCCAGCACCGGCACTTATGACAGTCTGCCACATGGTGGGGCTGTTTGTCTGATTTAGCGTGAGCAGAACAATAGTTGTATACTAATTTAATATATATTAAAAATAACTATTGCCAGCTGCCCATGCTAATCATATAGCTATGGGGGCCTGGAATAGTCTGAATTGTCACACTTGTAGGAGTGTGATGGTTAGTAGCTGATTTGGTACTGTCATTGGTAGCGCTAGCAGGGGCAATGTGTGGTGTAGGCTGCAGTGGCCTCCTGATGAGGGCCCTTGCACTTAATGTTTTACAAATTAAGCACTGCTCCAGCCGCATTCGGCTGATTTTGACGATCTTGGGTTAATTCTTCTCCTGGTGGTGAGCTGTACCAAGGAGCATTTTCAGCAGGCCTCCTGGCCTTACAAGGGGTGAATTTGGCAGGGAGATATTTTCACTGGCTCCCTGCGCTGGCTTTCTCCTGTGCTGTGCCCTCCATAGACCACATGGTCTCCTGGCTGTCTTGCAGGCCATGTGAGGGGCAGTGAAGTCCATCAATTCCCCCAACTGGTCCTCAAGGGCTATAAGGAGGCCACCATCCCTGCCCTGGAGATACCCACTAGTCCTGCGGTCAGCTGCAGGCAGAGTCCTCAGTCCATCAGGGGGCCTGTCGTGCCATTGTCGTAGTCCAGGTCCACAGTCTTGTTTCCCTCCTTCATGTTCTGGGATGCAACTTTTATGCCCAGTCTATCTTGTGGGTGGGGATTCCTACTTTGTCTAACCATCCCCCTTTCCTGGGTTTGGCTCATGAATCAAAAGGCTGGTGTTAGGTCGCTTTGTGTGTGCTGGTAAAAGACCCTTTGAAGTGCAATTAGGGTAGGGCCCAACTCCTCCCCCAGCCACCCTGTCAGGAAGACCCACTGCTTCTACACCCAGGCCTTTTTGTGAACTGTTTGGCTTCAATACGCATTACCCAGTAAATGAGACATTACCAGCCTAGGCAGCTGGAACCTCCCAGAAACATGGAGCAGAAAAATGCCAACTTTCTAAAACTGACATTTCTAAAACAATAAATGTAACATCTATCCACCTCATTAAAGAGGACTTTGAATTACGATTCACACGAGTGTAAGTAGTGTTTTCCTAGCTGCTACCAATTCCAAATTTAGCATTTAATAAAGGTCACAGTGTAGCCCAGTGATTCCCTAGGCAGGAGCCAGCCTTGCTACATTGAAAATCGTCTTTGGGGATATTTCACTGTAAGATGACATGTTCAACAATAATTTCTACATGCCCTACTTTTACACTTCTGCACCATGCCTTTATGGGCAATAAGGCCTACATATGGTTTAAAAGGATCGTTTTTGTCTGTCAAAAGGCAGATTACCTGAGTGCAGCTACCAAGCTTCACCTGGCTGTAGTCTCTAATGTGCAGTCTTTACCAGTGCTCACACCTGTAATCAGCCCAGTGCCCCTCACCCTACCTGCGTCGCAGTGGCCATATCTTAAAAGGCATACAGTGTCGATAACACACACATCCCAATTTACCATGAAATTACTGGGAGTGAGACTCACCCACTATAAAGGCCCAGAACTGGATGATCAAAAAGCAAAAAATCTGCCCGTACTAAATTGCCAGAACATAAGCACACACACACACACACACACCCATGCACACCCACAAGCACACACCAGTGAAAATAAATGTGGCCCAATAACGCATGTTTTTTAAACAATTATGCTAATGCACACATTTGTTATTACAGTGCAAAGACCAAAATCTAGTTTATTATCACAGTAGTATGAAATTCACATGAGAAAGCCATTGCTTCCTGCCTCACAGAATGTGTGTTACAATTACTTCACACATGAAAACAACTCTCCTCATAATAAAAGGTCTCTTCAATGCAAATGTACCTTACTGCTTTTGTTTTATTTAAATACCTTTTGATAAATGAAATACACCACAAAATGCCATGGCATAGACCATATATGAAGATACATATAATAGAACAAGCTCTTTATTACCTTTGCTGAGGGAGGTGGAAATAATGATAGTAATAAATAGTATATTACACGCTGCACATATAGTTTCTCTCTCTATACGTGTGTGTGTTTATAAAAGTCTTTACATTTTTATTATTTTTGATTTCCTGAAAATGTAAGAAATTCATTTGCACGTATCTCCCTGTTCACTTCTCAAATGTTTTACTGCTCCTCAGGCATTCTTATGTTACAGTGTTCCAGAAGTTGTAATTTGCTGTATCTGGAGAGAACGTGTCAAGTAGATTCTCTCTTTTATTTCAGAAACATCCCAATAGCAGTGATAGTGTCCATCTCTATCGTTACTGTTGCTTATGTCCTTACCAATGTCTCCTATTACACATTCCTGACAGTCGAGGAGGTGCTGGCGTCAAAAGCTGTGGCCATGGTAAGTTGGAGTTTGTTTGATCAAATGCAGGTTTTATTTAACCCGATTACCCTGTTTGGCACTTAGGATCTTTCATGAGTCCTGCCAGGGGATGCTCACACATCCTGCCCATGCATGGAGTCCTTTGCTGGTAAGTCATTGATTCTCTTATCTGTCAGAGAGGATGATGAATCTCATGCACTGGGAGTAACATGAGACTTGTGCTGGTGCTATGGTTGTGACATTTAGGGGCCGATTCTGATCTCGGCCGGTAGTGCTCCGAATCGGATTCGGCTTTACCGGATCCGATTCGGAGCCCTGTTTCCCGACCGAACCGTAGGCGGGTCCGGCCGAGCGAGTACGATGCGAAATCGCCGACCGACTCGTCCGGGCGTCCCGACCGCTCCGACCGACTCGCTCCCGGCTCGAACCGCTCCGACCGACTCGCTCGGACTCGACTCGCACCGCGCAATGGAGACGTTTCCCGGCCGGGTAAGTACGATGCGCGCCGCGAGCGAGTCCGACCGAGCCGCGCACTCCGGCTCGAAAGAGCTGTCGGAGCCGTACTTTGGGGGTCCGTGTCGGACCCCCTGTATGCGTAGCCGCGCGAGTCGCACACAGGGGGACCCATGGGTCCCCCTACCTGTGCGTGTACGGCGCGAATCGCTTCGCCGCGTACCCGCTGTAGGGGGCGCCCTTGTCCGACTCGCACCCATTGAGTCAATGGGAGCCCGCGCACGCGTTGTACGACCGGCTCCCATTGACTTCAATGGGAGTCCGACCGACTCGAGTCCGATAACATACGGACGCATCGTACTCGTTCGGTCGGACTGCACGGGTCCGATTCGGTCGGAAATCTCTCCGGGTCCGGCTCGGTCGGAGAAATTTCCGGCCCGAATCGGAATCGACCCCTTAGTGTTTCCTGGTCTATGAGTGAGCAATCTGCACAAACTGTGAGTTCATTGAGGTGGAGCGTGTCCATCGAGTGCGGGAGAGGAGGTAAGACAGTTACTGCAAAGAACATGGCTCCAGGTGGACAGACCGAGAATCATGTGCTAGAAAACATTAGTGGCATGTCCAGCAAATAGTGAAGTCTTTTATGTATGTGATTCCTCAGCTGGAGAGCCAGCAGTACCTACACCATGGAGCACATGGGGTCCTATTAAACAGAGAGTGCGTATTGTCTGGTGGAGGGATTATGTTATTTGCACTATATTCTGATGGACAGGTCAGCCATTTGCAAAAAGGATATGCGTTCCAATGCTGGGCATATGAAACATGATAGCTTTTAAAGGCATTGTGTACCGAATACCATGGGAATCATTTGCAGATATCAGCTGTGGCCAGAACCTGCCTTGGCATTCTTAGAATGTTGCATAAAATCCTGGACTTACTGCCACTAGACGCCAAAAGGACCATTGTGCAGGCCCTTTTCATGTCCCGATTGGATTATAGCAACATCCTCTATCTAGGGGTGACCAAAAGAAATCTGAATATTTTGCAGAAGGTCCAGAATGCTGCGGCCCGGCTGATATTGAATATCCCTAGACGGGCATCGGTGGGGGCAGCCTTGAGGGAATTACACTGGCTCCCTATACAGGCTAGAGTCACCTTTAAGGCGTTGTGTTTCTGCCGTAGGATCCTCAATGAGAAAGGGCCGAGATATCTGCGCCCACTACTCACTGCCTATAGACCTACTCGGAATTTGAGGTCGTTGGGCAATGCTAAGCTGATCGTGCCTAAGGTTCATAAGGTTCGGTCAGTAGGTAGTTCCTTTGGTTTTCTCGCGGCTAAGGCCTGGAATGACCTACCTATGGAACTGAGGACATGTCCATCGGAGACAATGTTTCGAAAAAAACTGAACACCTGGCTCTTTCAACCTCCCCCTGGGGGCTGGTAGCAGGCCTCTCGCATCTTAGGGCCTATGGGACTGGGGGGGGGGGGTCTGGGCCAGTTGCCGTGGTCTACGGTGTCCTAGCGCGGGGACACTCCGTTGGAGTAACCAGGCGCTTTACAAGCTTAATAATAATAATAATGTCTGTCCAGTGCTGAAAATAAATTTCCAAGAAACAAGGGGAACCAAGGGATTTGAAAGGGAACTGGGGTACAAGTAATTATAGAGAAACAGTGGTCCCTTATAACATAAATAAAAGACAATAATAACCGCAGAGATACAATGTGTTATAGGAGTCCCAATAGGAAAATTATACTTTTATTTACATAATGAATAAAGAGATCATAGAAAGTGGGACAGTATTCAGGAAAGAAGTTTCAAAAACTCAGGCATAGCAATGTGTGGCCGAAATGGTGCTGAGACAGAATATCGAGTTGGAAATGTCAAATATCAAGTTGGAAATATCGTGATTCAGAAATATCGACAACAAGAATATTGTGCTCAAGAATATCGAATTTAAGGTAAGAAATATCCTTTTAAAAAATATAGAAGTCATCAATTTTGTTTGCAAAAATATAGATGTTTAAAATATCGATTTTTAAAAATTAGTGTTATGTATTTTAGTTTATATTTTAAGTGTATGTGATGTATGTTTTTTTGTATAAGTATTGTTTATGTTTTTTAATATATGTGTTACATTTTTAGTAGTTAGGAATTTTGTTTAATTAAATTTTGCATTTTTTAGTTCCATAGCGGGTTGTGGGTTCATAGGGGAATAGGGTGGGAAGTCATTTAATTATAATAAATTAATGATTATTTTTTATTTATTTAATTTAGATTTTATAGCGTTAATTGTGGGAAGTAATTTATTTGAAATTAATTATTAATTGGTTAATTGTTATTAATTAATTAATTGATAATTAATGATGGTAATTGTGTAATTATTTTTAGATGTGGGTTGTGGGGTTTATAGGGGTAAAGGGTGGGAAGTAATTTATTTTTGATTAATTAATTAGTTGTTAATTTATATTAATTAATTGATTGAAAATTAATTATGGAAATTGTTTTATTAATTGTAGGTGTGGGTTGTGAGGTTTATAGGGGTAAAGGGTGGAAAGTAATTTATGTTTAATTAATTAATAATTAGTTGTTAATATTAATTAATTCAAAAATAAATATGGAATTTTTGTAATTAATTTTAGGTGTGGGTTGTGGGGTTAATATGGGTAAAGGGTGGGAAGTAATTTTTGTTTAATTAATTAAAAATTGGTTGATCATTAATATTAATTAATTCATTTATATTTATTAGGGTATTTGTTTATATTTTTTGTGTGTGGGTTTTATTGTTATAGGGGTACAGAGTGGGGTGTAAATTAATTTTGCTTACTTTATAATTAGTTGTTAAATAGTATTAGTTTTTTAATTGAAAATAAGTTTTAATTTTGTAATAC
Organism: Calotriton arnoldi; assembly: GCA_963921515.1. Taxonomy (NCBI): domain Eukaryota; kingdom Metazoa; phylum Chordata; class Amphibia; order Caudata; family Salamandridae; genus Calotriton; species Calotriton arnoldi. The sequence continues at coordinate 1,627,669 of CAWUFW010003324.1, read as the reverse complement.
ATTTTTTTACCATTTATTGTTAGCTGTGGGTTGTGGGGATTATAGGAGTAAAGTGTGGGAAGATAAATCATTTTTATGAGTTTTAATTTGTTTTTTAATTAATAATATTTCTTTAATTGGTAATTAATTAGGTTAGTTGAGGAAGTACTTTTTTTTATTTAGATGTGGGTTGTGAATTGTGTGGTGTTATAGGGTAGGAAATAAAAAAAGTACATTTATGTAATAATTCATGTTTTTGTTTTTAAATAATTTTTAATTAAAAATATTTATTTGTTTGGAAATTATTTTTATTTTATTTAATATAATATTTGTAGGTATTTGTTATATGTATTTAACATTATATTATGGTTTTTTTAAATTTAATATTAAATATATTTGTATTTGAATTTTTAACATATTTATATATTTTTTCATTTATTTTGTTTTTTAAATATTTTTATTGTTGTTAAAAATGTGTTTGTTTTTAATTTTGAACCGAATGGAGTGAGAATATTAATTGTTTCTCCTCTGCAATCCAACACTTTCCCTACTGTTACACTCACTGGAGTGTGAATAGGAATTTTCACCCCTCCGCTATCTAACACTTTCCCTACTTTTATGATAATTGGAGTGGGAATAGTAAATTTTATCCCGCCACTATCCAACACTTTCTCTACTGTTGCACTCACTGGAGTGGGAATAGTAATGTTCACCTCTCCGCAATCCAACACTTTCCCTACTGTTGCACTCACTGGAGTGGGGATAGTAATTTTTACCCCTCCGCTACCCAACACTTTCCCTAATGTTGCACTCACTGGAGTGGGAATAGTAATTTTTACCCCTCCGCTGTCCAAACATATATAAATATCTGTAAATTTTTATATAATTTTAAAATTATAAAATAAATTAAAATTAATAGTTTATTAATTGTTTTAAAGTACATATAAATGAATTATTATGTATGTGTGTTTAACTTTTTTATCAAGTTTATTATATTTTTTACATTTATATTAAATCTACTTTATTTTTTATATTAATTTTATTATTTAACATATTTAATATTTATTATTTTATTTTATATATATATATATAACTTTCGATATTTTGTACAACTATATTTTTTACATCGGTATTTTTTTCTCAATATTTTTGTACTTACCTGTTTAAGTATAGGGAGTCGATATTTTTGCATTCTATATTTTTGCATCAACATTTTTTACTTCTATATTTTTAGCATCTATATTTTGTCAGTGAACCGACCGAAATACAATCAACAATAAGGCCACAAACATGCAAATAGCACCATTGCACATATTTACAGTAATTAATTGAACAAATCAGTTTCGAGGTGTTGAGGTTGACGGCGTTTTGATATCCCATAACATGGGGGCTCATTACGATGGCGGGCGGATCGCCACCGCCGGCCCGGCGGTGACGATCCGCCGCCATCAAAAGGTGATTTACCCACCGCCATATTAGGATTGCGGTGGGAATCACTATTGTTCCGCGGCGGCCGGAAATACCGACCGCCACGATTCCGCAAGGCGGTCCTTTTCCACCCGCCTTGCGGAACCCGGAATCAGGCAATCATTGTGGCGGTGCCGTGCAGGCACCGCCGTAGTGATTACAATGGCCCTCTCCGCCTGTCTTTTTGCGGCTGATTCTCTGCCGCAAATAGGCAGACGGAGACTCGGGGGGGGTCAGCTGTGCACTGGGGGGGTACCCCCCCTCCATTTCCATGCACAAGGAGGCAGGCACCGCGCGGTGCCTGCACGCTGTGCAGGGAAATGTACAACATGGCCATTTCACATTGTGGTGGGTGCTGCAGCCAGCAGCACCCGCTGCAATGTTGAATCGCCAGATGCGACCGCCGCGGTGGCGCTCGCATCATAATCAGGTTGGCGGGACCACCGCATGGCAGGCGGGCGGTCCCGTTACCGCTAGGATGGCGGGCGGACTCAAGTCCGCCCGCCATCCTAATGACCCCCATGGTAATGTGATCATCATCAGGACATAGTGAATGATGCCTGAGAGGGATGCCTGCTAAATGGGAGTGGAGATCCACGCATCAAGAAAAACCAAACGATAGGTGTGGATGGCGGAGTGACTCACATAGGGACAAGGTAAGATCTGGCAATGTGGAGGACAATGTGTGTCCGCAATGCATGTAGAGATTATATCAACCAGATCTGGATAAAAGCAAGACACAGCATGTGCTCGAATGGAGCATACAACGGGGGGGTCAAGGAAGCAATGATAGCATTCAGCCCATGTGGTCAGCGACCCAAATCAGTCCGGTGCTGAAAACCACAATAATATTGATGTAGATTATATGAATCTTTATGTTCACTTAGTAAGATGTTTCTTTAAATGCTGCACGTCTCCCTCTGGTTAGTGTTTGTTGAGATACACCAAGGTGAAATACAGAAGTGGGGGACTTAGAGTCCAAGTGGAGTCGATATCCTTCAGTTTCTGCCCCTGTGGGTGTGGGGTGTAATTTAATACACTCTCAAACAGTTGTGTTTCATGCCTCTCATTAAAAGTTTATTTCCACCCTAATGTTAGGGTTCAGTGATTTCAAAATTCTGGGCCCCGGACTCAGAGATCTCACTCCCTCTCTATTTGTTCCATCTAAAGCTCACAGGGAGATAAGGTTTTCCATTGCTCATTAGGGCTTACAGGTGGGCGCATAATTTGTAGCCATCTTCCACATGTGTTCTGTTTCTCAGTTTCAGAATACATGATACAAAGAACATTTAATTTTATGGGTTTTTTTCTGCCAGGAGCCTGAGGAGTTATTTTAACCACATTTAGTGCCAAGTACCCTTTGGTATCCACCAAGCTCATCTATTGCAGAAGAGAACTGGCCTTCAACTAGAGGACACCCACACCTAGTGCGAGAGAGCAGTAGTTCTGTGGTATCCAGTGACCATATCCAGTGCTGGAGAGCACTGGTCCCGTGCTATAGGGAAACCACATCTAGTCCCAAAACCAGGAAACTAATAGTATCCAACAACCAGATTGAATGCTGGAGGTTATGAGGGCTATGCTGTAGAGCAACTTCATCTAGTGCTGGTCCTTTGCTATAGGGCAACCACATCTAATGCCTTAGAGCAGCATCCCTGTAGTATCTAGCAACCAAATCTAGTGCCCGTGACTAGGAGCACTATGCTATAGATCAACCTCATCTACTGCGAAGAGAACTGACCTTCTTCTATAGGACAACCACATCTAGTGCTAGAGAGCAGCAGTCCTGTGGTATCCAGCAACCCCATCTAGTGTGGGAGATTATGATGGATATACTATAGCGCAACCTCGTTCAGTGCTGAAAATGAGTAGTCCTGTGGTTTACAGCAACCTCATCTAGTGCTGGAGAGCACTGGTCTTGTGATATAGGGCAATCACATCTAATGCCCTAGAGCAGGACTCCCGTGGTATCCAGTGACCACATTTAATGCTGGAGATTATGAGGTCTATGCTATACAGCAACCTCGTCTACTGCTGAAGAGCGCTGGTCCTGTGCTACAAGGCACCTACATCTAGCTCCCAAAACCAATGGTATCCAGAGACCACATATAATGCTGGAGATTATGAGGTCTATGCTATACAGCAACCCCGTCTAGTGCTGAAGAGCACTGGTCCAGTGCTATAGGGCACCCACATCTAGTTATCAAAACCAGGAAACCAATGGTATTCAGCAACCACATCTAATGCTGGAGATTATGAGGACTATACTGTAGAGCAACCTCATCTAGTGGTGGAGGTCGCTGGTCCTGTGCTATAGGGCAACGACATCTAGTGCCTAGGAGCAGCAGCCCTGTAGTAGCCAGCGACCAAATCTAGTGCCTGGGACTAGGAGTACTATGTTATAGAGTATTCCAATCGACTGCAGAAGAGAACTGGCTTTCTGCTACAGGAGTCCTGTGGTATCTAGCAATCACATCTAATGCCTGAGATTATGGGGGCCATGCTTTAAAGCAAAGTCATCTAGTGCTAGAGAGCAGTAGTCCTGTGGTATACAGCAACCTCATCTAGTGCTGCAGAGCACTGGTCTGGTGCCAGGGACTAGGAGGACTATACTATAGAGCAACCGCATCTTGTACAGGAGGAGAGTAGTCCTTTGGTATCCAATGATCACATCTGGTGCCAGAAAGTAAGAGGACAATGCTAAAAAGCAACCACATCAACTGCAAGAGACTAGTGGTCTTGTGATATCCAGCAACCACATCAAGGGCAGACGAGAACTGGTCCAGTGCGATAGAGCAATAGAGCAATTCATCTAGAGCCCTAGAGGAGGAGTCTTGTGGTATACAGCAACCTCATCTAGTGGAGAAGAGGCCTGATCCTAAGAGTAGGATAGATGCAGTAGAGAAACTAACCTGAGTTTATTTGCCTGTAGCTCCCTTGGGAAGAACTTAACACATTTTGAGCTATTTGTTTTCTTTTAAAAAGGCAGAATGGTGTAAAAATGTGGTCAGCAGTACTGAAGCATATGAACAGAATAAAATGTCCATTGAAGCCTATACTGGAGAGCTTGTTATTTCCATTCTGAAAACTGTGGCTTTAATGTCACTGAGAATGTTTGAGTCTTACATTAATAATAATAATAATAATAATACAGACACTTGTAAAGCGCGACAGCTACCTCAAACAGAGGTGTCCCGGCGCTAAGCGGTAAATAGTACAGCACTGGACCGCTCAAGGGCCAAGTCATAGGCCCTCAGTCTTCCTTAAAAAGCCAGGTTTTCACCATTTTCCTGAAAAGGGCTCCGAATCAATAGTGCGGAGATTGCTCGGCAGAGAGTTCCACAGTTTAGCAGCCCCGAGCGTAAAGGATCTACCACCCATACGTGCCTTTTTAAAACAGGGGATACATAGTAGATTTTGGGAATTGGATCTCAAGGTTCTGGATTGTTGGTAACCACGTAATCTGTGTTTCAAGTAGATAGGGCAGTTACCATGCATAGCACGGAACGCCAAAGTCAAAGCCTTGAATTTGACTCTTTTCCTCACTGGGAGCCAGTGTAATGCTTTTAAATGCGGAGAGACATGCTCGCGAAACGGCACTCGCCTAATAGTCTCGCAGCCGCATTTTGCACTATCTGCAGGCGTTTGATCAGATACTCTGGCTGACCCAGATAGAGGCCATTTGCATAGTCTAGCCTGGAAGTTACCACAGCATGTACTATGTTTTTCCGACACTCCTCTGGAAGCAGATACAAAAATTTCTTCAGATTCCTCAGTTGGCAAAAACAGGTGGCCGTCACCTGACGAATCTGAGCCTAGAAGGAAAGGTCAGACTCCCACTTAACACCTAGATTTTTTATACAATCTGCCGGTGAGGGAGGTGGACCCATTTCGGTAGGCCACCAGAGCTCCGAAGCTAGGGGTGGCTCTTTCCCGAAAAACAACACCTCAGTCTTTCCCGCATTCAGCCTGAGTTTGTTGTTATTCATCCACCACGCTATGTCTCTCAGGCAACCCTTGAAACTCTCAAAGGCAGCCACGGTCTGCTCTTTGAAAGAGAAAACCAATTGTGTATCGTCTGCGTAGGAGATCGCTCTTATCCCCCAATTGGCTATCAGGGTAAACAGAGGAGCCAGGTACACATTGAACAAAAGAGGGCTGAGTGCTGACCCCTGAGGGACTCCACACCAGAGCTGTTTTGGCTTGGATAAAAAGGTTGAAGCGCAACCCTCTGAGTGCGATTCTCCAAATAGGATTTCAACCAGGCCAGGGCCGAACCTCCAATACCACTATCCAACAGTCTCTCTAACAGCAAGGTATGGTCAACGGTGTCGAAGCGGCCGACAGATCCAGGAGCACCAGCATCGCAGAGGCCCCTGAATCTGCAGCCTGTCTAACTAATTCCGCCACCTCCAGGAGGGCCGTCTCAGTGCTAAATCCCGACCTGAAGCCAGATTGGGTATCGTGTAGAATGCCCTCCTTTTCGATAAAACTAGACAATTGCCTCTGCACCAGTTTTTCCAACATCTTAGCCGGAGCTGGTAGCAAAGAGATGGGTCTATAATTGGTCAAATCCCCAGGGTCCCCATTCGGTTTTTTTCTTAACGGTAGGAGAGTGGCGTGTTTCCAGACATCTGGAAAGATACCCGTTGACAGGGAGGCGTTCCAGATATGCAACAGAGTGTGTGACACGGAGTGGGCCATCACTTTCCATAGTGTTGGGGGGCAAGGGTCATCAGGTGCCCCCGACTTACACCTCACAATTTCTGACATGGCATCCTGTTGGGAAATGCAGGCAAACGACAACAAAGACGGTTCAGGGACTCTAACTTCCCTCTTGTCACATTTCTCTGTATCTGACCGCCCTGAGAAAGATTTATACACTTCCTGAATTTTATCGTCAAAAAAGATGGAAATACTATCGCATAAGGCGAGTGAGGGTTGCACAGTGGACTCCACAGCTCTAGGTTTCATGAAGGATTTGACCACTTTGAACACCTCCTTAGTCGAGTTATCAGCTTTATAAATACAGTCCGCCAGATACTCTCTTCTAGCTACTCTTATCATGCTGTGGAATTCTTTCAAAGCGTTTCTATAGATGTTTTTAGCATGCTCGCTCTAGCTAGACCTCCACTGCCGCTCCAATCGTTTACAGCTACTCTTGGTCACCCTAAGAGCCTCTGTGAACCAAGGGGCGGATGGAGAGATCCTAGATGATCTAGTAGTCTTGGCAGGAGCTGCGGCTTCGACCGCTGTCGCAATCCACTGATTTAAAGTTATGGAATCAGCGTTCGGGTCAGATGACAGTGTGGGTTGACTGGCCTGTAACATCGGGTCCAACACCGTCACTGTTAAATTTTTCCAATTTCGTTTAATGTAAGATTGAGTACCCTTGCTCTGACCGAGTCTGCAGAGCTTAAAACAAAAAGGAATCAAACAGTGATCCGACCAGACCAGTTTGATAGGGGCCGTTGTAGTCAGGGAGGTTAAGTTAGAAAAAACGAGATCTAAGATGTGACCTGCCTTGTGAGTCGGAGATCTAATGTGTTGCGTTAAATTAGCCCCTTCTAGGGTTAACACAAATTGAACTGCCTGTGTGCAGGTGGCATCGTTCACATGTAAATTAAAATCCCCTAGCGCGGTAAAATTCGCATACATTAGTGATTTCTCAATAATGTAATTACATAGCTCTTGGGTTGAGTTAGACGCACTGTCAGGAGGTCTATAAATAAGAATGCCAGAGAAGGAGGTAAAAGGATCAATTTGAAGGCAAAAGTTAAGCCCCTCAATCTCATTTAATCTGAATGGGCCAGAGGCTGCTAGAAACCAAGAGTCTTTAAAAATGATAGCAACCCCTCCCCTCTTTTCCCACCATCTCTATTCGCATAGAACATTTTAAAACCGCTTGGAACAGCCAAGGCTATTGCTGCCACTGAGTCTGAGTTTAACCAAGTTTCTGTCAGAAACAAGGCATCCCACTCAGTACTCGCCAGCAGAAGCCAAATATCCGTAGCATGTATGGACAAGGATCTACAATTTATCATGCCCACCTTAATCATGGTCACCTGACCCTGCAAGATTCCTGCGTTAACATTTATCCCCATCAGTCCTGACAGTGCCTCAGGATTCCAAGGACAAGCCGAACAAGGGCCTAGGGGCTTGTCTATACCTACATTAATATTATGCGCCTTCGTGCATAGGTTACCTCTATAGGACATTAGAGCCTCTCGTGACCAGCAGGTTATCCCATCACCTGATAATCGAGCAGAGGGGCTGGCGCTGGCAGCGGTCTTGCCGCGGACGGGCGCAGACGGGCTTGCCTTCGGCGCGCCGGCGGCGCGCCCGCTGCGCGCGTCCGCTGCGCGTCCGGGCACCCATACTCTCTAAATAGAGTTATGTTGAAGGACCCGGATGTAAGGGAAACTCAGGGGGCGGAGTCACGACCCTCCGTTCAATCGGCACTCTCAAGCCGTGACGGACCAGGACAACGTGAAGAGCACACAGGAGAGGGAACACTAGATACTAAGCACACCCCGACAGAAGTAAGTAAAAAAGGGCACACAATATTATAACACAGTAAAAATGCGGTTATATTTTTAAAAATCGGAACTTCAAGACTTGTGCAAAAAGAGCAAAAACAAACTGGCCACAGAGCCTGTCAGCACTTCACTACCTTCCACTGCGCGTCCGGGCACCCATACTCTCTAAATAGAGTTATGTTGAAGGACCCGGATGTAAGGGAAACTCAGGGGCGGAGTCACGACCCTCCGTTCAATCGGCACTCTCAAGCCGTGACGGACCGGGGCAACGTGAAGAGCACACAGGAGGGGGAACACTAGATACTAAGCACACCCCGACAGAAGTAAGTAAAAAAGGGCACACAATATTATAACACAGTAAAAATGCGGTTATATTTTTTAAAAATCGGAACTTCAAGACTTGTGCAAAAAGAGCAAAAACAAACTGGCCACAGAGCCTGTCAGCACTTCACTACCTTCCACTGCGCGTCCGGGCACCCATACTCTCTAAATAGAGTTATGTTGAAGGACCCGGATGTAAGGGAAACTCAGGGGGCGGAGTCACGACCCTCCGTTCAATCGGCACTCTCAAGCCGTGACGGACCGGGGCAACGTGAAGAGCACACAGGAGGGGGAACACTAGATACTAAGCACACCCCGACAGAAGTAAGTAAAAAAGGGCACACAATATTATAACACAGTAAAAATGCGGTTATATTTTTAAAAAATCGGAACTTCAAGACTTGTGCAAAAAGAGCAAAAACAAACTGGCCACAGAGCCTGTCAGCACTTCACTACCTTCCACTGCGCGTCCGGGCACCCATACTCTCTAAATAGAGTTAACATTGCAGAAGATATGTGAAGCCTTTGTCATGGAATAGCCAAGTATGATGAACTGTGCTTCAGAGCAGTAGAGGTCTGTATTCTGGACCTCATGTACTAAGTGCATGGCAACTTGAGAGACTTTCCTCAAAATGTGATGAGTCTTCTTGTTGGGAGCATGTTGGGAGCATGTAAGTCTAATGCTCACTTTCTGTTGAGTTTTACTGATGACTGGCAGAACAACATCTGCATTCTAAGTAGTGAGACACATATGTTTAAAGCAAGACGCAATTTATCTTAATGTTGTGTCCGGACTCTGAATTTTAATGTAACATTTTGATCTAAACATGGGGGGGTGTGGCTAGTTAGCCAAGATGGCGGACACAATCTAATACAGCTCCGTGTCTATCCCCCTTCTCATCCTGATTAATCCTGTGTAAATATAAATAGTCCAGCCGCTAGCAGGTGCGGGATCCTTCCTAGTACTCGGCGCACTGGAACCTGGAGAGTGATGTGACTGTGAATTGGCTGTTTGCTGCAAAATTAAATGAGCGACCTCGACCTGCGCTGGACTGCTGGGGCCTGCGCCAATACGGATCGACTTTGCAGAGTCGGCCGCTATAATACATATAGCCTGCGAGAAGGAGGTGAGAGCCCTGGCGGACCCACTAGAGCAGTGGAGAGAGGCGAGCACATCATCAGCGCCGGCACTCACGAGTTCGGTGGAGAGCCATGACCAGGGCAAGCTGATCACGCCTGAGCTGGACGCCAACCGGATGGAGGTGTGTAAGGCAAACCAGCTGCCCTGACCCCGAAGAGAGTGGAGCGGATCGCCGAGGCCCCATCAAAGGCTTGAGGTCGGGGGGAAAAAAACCGGCCAACGCGGGTAACTAGGAGCATTGCGGCAACGGTGGGAGCCTGGACCGCCGGCCGCACCTCAGCACTGAAGGGAGGGAGGAGAGTGGCACTGGAGGCCTGCACCCGCAGCCTTCTCCTGGCTGTGCCCATCCAGGAAGAAAGAGGCATCTGCGACCCGAAGACCAGAGTGAGCGGATGGTACAGAGGTGAGCCCTAGCGGTGTGGAGGATTGCTGCAACCAGTGGACCCGGAGGCCGGATCAGGCCTAGGCCCCAGCCCGAGGGTGCATGAGTAACACGGAGGCAGTGGGAACGCATAAGACCATTCCCCCCTGCTCTGGGACTGCATAAGCTAAAAAGAATCACTGTTCGGTGTCTCACTGAGCACGGATGGTTGCGGGCCATGCGTTGAGAAGCAGCACGGTGTGCAGAGATGTGCACTGTGACATGCAGTCAACTGCTGGGGCTGAGAGGCCCGGTGGTCTAATCAGGAATAGTCCTCTCAATAGTAGAGCGCCCACAATGGAGAAGCGCTGGAAGCACATAAAGCACCCCCTTGCTGCAGAAAAATTAAGAGACCCAAGCATGAAAGTTGCCACACGCGCCCATAGGTCCGACTCGCACTGAGATAATTGACACAGAGGAGAGCGGGTGCTGTACTACTTTGAATGGGTACCACATGTGACAGGCCAGGGGGCAAGCCTAATTGCACTTCAACCGCACGTCGAGCAGCTTCCACGTTGGTCAGGCCCTGCTTGTGACTCACTGCAGATGAGGGCGAGGTGGAGGATATGCTGCAGGGAATAAGCGCCAAGATAAAGTCACCTGCTGCCACTTAGTAGACACTCAAGCAGCCACTAGCCCATGCTGGCAACTGAGGGGACTGCAGTTAACTGCTGGAAACGATCCCACGCAGAATCTGGTTTGGTTGGCGTTAGCTGACGCTCCGCCAGTTTTAGCCCTTATATGCCTTCGGTGCAAAAACTGGCCATGGGTCGCTTAAGATCGAATGCTCCGCAGTCAGCACCACACTTGGACCCGGGCAAGGCATCACATACAGAAGGCGACAGAAGCCGAGAGGCCCCACACTCACCGCTGGCCACTAAATTTGGCTCGGAGCTAGCAGCAGTTGAGAAAATAGGAGCAGCGCTAGATCAAACGCGTACATCCCTGGAGTAAAAAATGAATAAAGTTACATCTGACTTTACGCTCCTGAGGGCCGACCACCGTAAATGAGCGGAAAATGTTCATGCTAATGAACTTGCACTAACGAATCTACAACCAGCAGCCCCCAGCCATGCAGCGGCATTGCAGGACCTACTAGACCGGGTGAAGACTTAGGAGGATATGCTGGAAGACGTGGAAGGGTGTTCTCGCGGTAACTATGTGAGAGTTGTGAGGAGGGACAAGCTCCTATGGCCTATGTTGAGCGTTGGTTGAAGGAACTCCTACCAAAGGGTGCACATTTGCCCCAGTTCATGGTGGAGCGAGCACACAGGGTACGGCCCACAGACCACCGATGGGGGCCAACCCACGACCGCTCCTATTCAGAATGCTGAACTACAGAGACAGAGATACTGCCCTGAGGAAAACACGCAAGTTAAATGACATTAGGATCCACAATGCCCACATTATGCTGTTCCCCGACTACACAGTGCAGGTGTAGAAACGGCAGGGGTCTTTCAGTGCGGTGAAATGCCGACTCCGAGATTTAGACATCTGTTACTCCCTGCTGTTCCCAGCCCGATTGTGGGTGGTGGCGAAAGGCGCCACTCGCTTCTTTGATACACCATCAGATGCCTGGGACTGGTTAGAAGAAGCTGGCTTAGCGACGGGACCCAAACTATCTAATAATCTAACTACACCCCGGCGAGACAGAAGGGGCCGACGCAGGGGCAAGAGGTGGAGTCTGCCAGATCACAGAGCGAAGTTGATTCCACATGGTCTGGAGACCTGGACTCCCTGCGCTTGCCAGTTGTCACACCGCAAACATCTGATGAAATAATTTGAGTGGACACCAGAAGACAGAAAACTGAACTGTATCACACAATTCACAAATATATCGATGGAGGTATCCCAAGCTAGGCTCCCCATACAACACACACAACACGGGTGATGGATTGCTTCCTGGGTGGGACATGGTGAGGAATACGCAGAATATGGTGTTTCCCTTTGCCTGATGGCATGCACAATAGCACTAGACTCTATGGGGAAACACCTGGCAGTTCAATGGAGCACCAGGACACAGCGCGTGACCCCATAGCCAGACACCAACGCGCAAGGTAGTTGCCATGGATGGGCAATATTGGGCAATATTGTTTGGGCAAACCCCATTGCGAGTTCGCCCTCATAAGGTTCCATTCGCCCTCATAAGGTTGTGCAAGTTGCACCTCAATTCCCAGTTTTTCTTTGGAAACCCCAGGGAGCACTGACCAATCGTCTGGTACCCCCCGTGCATGCATACCTCCCTACTGCGGTAGGAATAACACGCCCTCAGCATGGCACATGCGAACATCATCACATTAAATGTGAGAGGAATACATATGCCAGCGCATAGATACTCTATATATTTTTACTTACAGCGTAGATCCACCAGCATAGCCCTTCTACAAAAAACTCATCTAACTCGAATAGAGGCGGATCACCACGCCGGCGCAGGCAATGACAGGTATATAGCACTAATTACTCCTCCCAGGCTAGAAGGTCCTTGGTATGGATGAGAGCAGGGATTTCTTGTGTGGTAGAGGAGGTAGAGGCTGATGCGGAGGGCAGATACGTATTTACGAAAGGCAGGCTAAACGGCCAAAGTCTCCTCATCGGATCCGGTCTTGGCCCGCTGGAGTGGATATCCCTGGCTGATAGGTGGCGACTTAAATTCAGTATTAGATTAGTAGTAGATCGATCATTCCCACCCCTGATGGGCACCTCAGCTGCGTTGAATGCGCAAGTGCTGAATATGTGGCTGGCCCACTGGTCCCTAGCTGACCTATGACGTACCAGCAATCTAAACGTGCGCATTTATTCATTCTACTCCCCCGTACATGGTCTGCATGTAAAACTGGATCGCATAGTGGGGTCGCACCATTTTCTTCCCCTTGTTGGAGGGACTGAGTACCTGGGACGCACACACTCTGATCACAACCCCCAGCTCTTGCAACTAAAGTGGGAGGTTGGTCCACCACCCATCCCCACTTGGCGCCTCCAGCCGGCAGTGCTGAAGAATCAGGCGTTCCGTGCATTCTTGGGGGCTGCGACCGCGGAATACTTTGAGGTAAATGGCGGCTCCACAGGCGACAGGCTCCTAGAATAGGACACTTTTAAAGTTACCACTAGGGGGCATAGTCTAGGACTTACCTAGAACATTCATAAACAACTGAGCGAGTCAATCAGCGGCATACAATACAAACTCCTACGATACAAAACAAATGTGGTTGCGGACTCAGGGGACACACGTCGACTAGACGAGTTGCACAGCAAACATGTAGAACTATTGGAGAGGCTTAGGTGTCACAACTATGCGGCGCACTCTGCACGCACACATGCAACGTCAGATAGAGGAGGTCGGATGCTGGCATGGCTCTTGCGCCAGGAACAAGCTTACCACCCTATATACGCCCTGTGTGACGACATGGGGCACATACTATATATGCAACACAAAATACATACAGCAATGACGCAACATTATGCAGCGCTTTACCAAACCTCGGGGCACCGTGATGGACAGGGGTTGACCGCCTTCCTAGATTCAGTAAGCCTGCCTAAGATAACCTCTGAGCAATGCGACGCATTAGACTCACCAATCACCCATGATGAAACTCGCTGCGCTATCGTGGCGCTGGCGACAGGTAAAACCCCCGGGCCGGACGGGCTAGCAGCCGAATATTAGAAGGCATATGCTATTACTCTTATCCTGCACCTTTAAACCGCAGCACTAGAAAAGTTGGAACTCCCCTCATCGAGGCGTGAAGCGAGCCTAGTGTCACTGCCAAAACCTGACAGGGAACCCACAGCCCTGGGCTCCTACAGGCCACTGGCCCTACTGAACGTGGACTATAAGATGGTGGCGAAAATCCTAGCAGACTGACTGGCTTCCTTAGTCCCTACCCTAGTCCATGCGGACCAAAACGGGTTTGTACCCTCTCGTAGCACCTCCTTAAACCTGAGGCGCTTTTTCAGAGTCACCACATACTCAGCATGTCATTGGCCATACTCGGGATATTTAATATTAGACCTGGAGAAGGCCTTCGACTCCCTGCAATGGGAATTCCTGGTCGCCGCACTTGCCCGATATGGACTTGGCGAAACGTTTACCCGCATGGTTAAGCTAGGGAGCCGACGGTTCAGTTGAGAACAGACCTATATATATCCAAGCCAGTCTTGGTGGAAAGTGGAACTAGGCAAGGATGCCTGTTGTCTCCACTTCTCTTCTCCCTAGCCATGGAACCTCTGGCAGGGGCCAGCCGCGCTGGCGCAGATTGGGGCACCCTACTTGGGGTTGGCACACACACAATTTCACTGTATGTGGACGATATCCTGGTGTACATCAGAGATATCTGATCGATCCCTCCACAACTAGCGTGCATCCTGGGAGACTTTGCTGCCTTGTTGGGGGTGAGAGTTAACGCAGCGAAGTCATGCTTATATCCCTTTAACATCGCTTGTCAGGACCCGATGTATGTGCTTAATGGGATGCGCGTACAATGGAAGGCCGACACCTTCCGCTACCTGGGCGTACGGATATATAGACAGCAGGCACACCTGCTGGACGGCAACCTGGGCAAAGTGTTTACGGCTGTCCGCTCCCAAATGTCCTTCTGGTGCGCGCTCCCGCTGTCAGTAACGGGCTGGGTGGCTCTAACAAAAATAGTGATCTTACCACGATTCCTATACTGTTTTGCAAATTTACCCTTGTACATCACCCTCCCTTCTTTCTAGCCCTCGAGAAGGCAATCAGAGACTTCATCTGGTGTAACTCTCGCCATGGGTGGCTATCAAGAAACTTTACCTGTCTACAGACCAAGGAGGCCTACCGGCACCAAACATGGAACAGCACTATCTAGCGGCGCAGCTGCAATGGGCGGCCAGATGGATGGCTGATCCCCAGCTATGCGACACAGCAACCATGCAACCGCCCTGGTCCCTAGCTACCCTGACTAAGTTGTTTCATCCTTGTGCGACGGCAAAGACACCGGAACCTCTGCTGCTCAATGTGGCATACAGATGTTACCGCAGGAGCTTATATATTACCCGAAGCGTGCAACCATACGCGCCTGCTTTGCCACTGGAGGGCACACCTAGGGGACATGTCACAACCACGGCAGCTGAATTGCGTGACTGGTGGGAGGCGGGGATTCAAGACATGGGAGACCTGTACCGAGAGGACGCCTTAATACCGTATGCTACATTAGTCGAGGGAGATGGGCTACACCCAGGCCAACTCCTGCCGCACATTTCGCTCCTGGCGGCCCTAGCCACTAAATGGGGAGATATGACTATTGAACCCCCAAAGCATCTCACAATTCAGTACTTACATGTGATGGGTCGAGGCAGGCACCTTACGCGGTGGTTTGCCGCTTCCCTTAGGCAGCACACCGCAATCACACTTACACTTCACTGGGAGGGGGACCTGAATCGTCCACTCACAGACCCTGAATGGGCTTTGGTATTGGAGGGCCCTGTACATATCCCCCGGAATATGCGCTTCCGCCAGATACAACACTACATTATGCAGAGGGCATATCTCACTCAGGCTAAAATTGACCGATATTTCAATTACGTTGATGCAGTCTGCCCTCGCTGCCACCTTTTAGTTGCAGATTTATTGCACATGTTATGGGAGTGTCTGTGCCTTCAGGGATACTGGAGTGCGGTGGCAGACGCCCTCTCCCACTGTACGGAATGCAGCCTTCCCCTCGAGTGGGAGGCCTATATCCTACATCTTTACCCTAGAAGTAAAAAACACAAGGTGACCTCCCGTTTCCTAGATTTAGGACTAGTAGTGGCTAAGAGGCTGATCACTAAGAGATGGAAGGCCTCGTAGCGCCCCCACATATTGGCTTGGAGGCATTCCCTGCTGGTATGGACTAAAGCGGAGATCGTTGCGCTACATCGGAAGGACACACTGGGCATCCGTAAGACCGCAATTGCTGCAAGCTGGGATGTGATACTGAATGAGCTGCAAAACACTCACAGCACTGACATAGACTCCCTGCCCCAAAATGACAGCAACAACCCAGAGCGCACACTGGGTGAGGAATATGGGCCCTGACATAGATGTAGTTGAGGGTTCATGGCTGGCGGGTACACTCGTGCATTACCTGACGTGGGTTTTAGGGCATATATCAGAATATCCTCAAAAACGAAAGCAGAGGGGATACATTGACATGGGGAACCAGGAAGTGCTCCATTTAAACATACAACTACCTGTTATGCTTTTACTTTGTCCCGTTTCATTATTACCCACCTCCCTTGTTAGAAGACTACTACACAGTCAGCATTTACTGAGTTGACAAATAAGATGCACTTGAATACTGAGTAACTGCAGACACTACCGGAGACCAACAAGTGAGGCGTATATAAGTTTGATATGTACACATGCTTGTCACTGCCAGAGATGCAGATACGTCCTGGCTGCATTTATACTACTATATACCATCAACTAAGTAACCAACCAATGATGGCTGATACAAAATGTGGTTTACACTGTGTATGTCTGTGTTGTTAACTGAAAACTCAATAAAACAGATGCAAACAAAAAAAAACATTTTGATCTAAACCTACTATTAATGTTTTCTGCTGTGGTCAGTGTTCTAAATATCATATCTTATTTTTTATTCCAGAGCTTTGCTGATATTGCGCTCAAAGGATTCTCTGCAGCCATCCCCATCCTGGTGGCATTGTCATGCTTTGGAGCTATTAATGGAGCCACATTTGCATGTTCAAGGTTATAAATTAGGAGTGCCAAGAAGAGAATACTGTCTGGGGGCAGGAATTGAATGAGGCTAATTGGAATGGTTTGGGGGCATCATTTTAATAGATTTGCAAGAAAAAAAAACATTCTGGAGGCACCTATATGTCTTTCTTCACTGGAGAGGTACACATTTTCTGAGATTGAGGCAGATAAGTGTTATACAACTACTTAAAAGTGAGAGAATCCAGCATCTGGAAGAGTCTAGGGGTTGTTTCCATTCTTGGTTGTGTGTGAGACTGAAGGTTTAAAGTTTAAACAGTGAAGTGGTTAAGTGACCCCTTCCCCCCTTATACATCAATGTGCCCCCCGCCATCCTGAGAGACCTCGCCCTCCAAATGTAGACTTACCTGTCAGCCCCGCACACCACCTTTAACATTGACAGGAACTGCTGTAATGGCAGTTCCTGTCAATGTTGTAAAAGTTATACTTTAAAAATAGTGGTTGAATAATTTCTTTACCTTTTCCCGAACTCGAGATAGCAGCATTAATATTTTAATCTGTTTTCCTTATACGACAGCCAGAATCTTTCACAGAGAAAATAGTTTTGGGGCCTTGTAACTGTAGAAACATGGTAACATTAAATTTCTACATATCCCACTTTTAAATACAATGCATCCTACCTTGTGGCCTGCACGGCTTACATAGGGGTGACTTAATAATATACAAAAGGGAGGTTTTTCCAGTCAAAAAGAGTTATGTGACAGGTTGGAGTGCAGGTTTAAACTGCAACAGTCAGGTTACACTGGTAGCCCTGAAGCCATGTTTTTACTGTCACAGTAGTGCGATGGCACAAGCAGTGCTGTAGTCCCAATATGATATTTAATTTTCCATACCGTGGGTGTATTTCTGAACAATATTCTATAGCTGTATAGCAAAATTAAATATACCAATCAACGATTAACCAATTCCCAGATGTTTTAGTGGTCAGAGCACATGCACTGGACGGCAGTGTCCCAGTGTGCAGAGTCTAAAAACCGACAATAAAATTCAGCACAAAATGGGGGGGTGACCATGCAAAAAGGGGCATTTTCTCACTGTCAGTGATATTCACTGGGCAAACATGCTATAAGTGAATAATTAAAATATTTGAATGAACTATACATGCTACCACTCCCTCATCATTATAACAAAGGTGTCTGAGGGACGACTTCAGTGCTGACAGGGAAACTTGCTTGACTGAAAGAGCAGCAGATCAGGGGATTAGCCTTTAATAGCAAATCCAGTGGGACCTGTAGAGAATGAGGAGCGTTATCATGTAAAACAGCAGACGGGAGGATCAAAATTGGGTGAATGTTGCTTAAAATGTGGTGGCCACTGGAATACTCAAATAGAATATAAATATGGAGCATTGGCAGCTATGAGGCAAACTCATCTGATATCGCAGGAGTGGAGCTCTTACCAGTGAGCGGGAACTCTCAGCCATAAGTTGATTATTCAGTGATGGGGACTCAGTATACACAATGCCTGGTTTCTAAACCTTTGCATGCACATGGATGAGCACAGATGAGATTGTCTGTGGTACCCCTGCCACAAATCCAAAGCACAGACATATGCAGAGTGTTTATGAGAGACATTAGAGCAGGGAACAATACACACGAGGTGCTCCCAACAAAGAAGCACACCACCCAAACTAGACATGGAGCACCCAAGGGGAAATTTAATTTTAAAAAAATATACATGACTTAAAGAGTCCAGGCTCTCCCAGTACAGATGCCCAGATCAAAAACAAACCAAGTTCATTAAATATTAAAAGCGAAACTAAAAAGAATTAAAATAACAAAGCACATCAGGTAATGAGTGAACAAGTTCACTCCCTTAAAGCTCGGGTAGATCCACTTCTTGCACGTACTGGTGATTACCTAAACATAATAGTGGAAGTGCAGGTAAGAGTGCAGATACGTAAAATGGCGCTACTAAAGTGAGTCTTGTCAAAGCCGTCAATATAAAAGAATAATGAATAGATGCCTACAGCATACCTCAGCACTTTCAGAAGATGCTTTTGTAGTCTCAGAAATGCAGAACAGGGTAATGCCTGACCCTATTGAGTTCCACATGTGTTTGCATGACTTGAGCCTTCTCTTATGTTTTTTCACCAACAGGATGTTTTTTGCAGCTTCGAGGGAGAGGCAGTGGCCCCATCTCTTCTCCATGATCCATATTCGAAGACACACACCTTTGCCTGCTCTAATATTTATGGTGAGTGATGCCTCATAATACCTAATTCCTACATTTTTCTTCTAAATCCTCAAGCCCCTTTCCTAACACCGTGTTTTATAGCCTTATAGCCCGCTATAGTGGCCAGAGATAAGTTATATTTGCAAAGCAAACATATAACAGAGGTGGTTTGCAAGAACAATAGTGAAACTTGCTGTGATACCCATTTATTCTGCCTTGTAATTTTAGAGTGTGAAATGCCATGTGGGTGGTGCTACTGTGCTAGCTATGTTGTGTGTTGTATATGTACTACATGAGCAACTCGTAGATCCACACTGGCGGGGCATGGATTTTGTCAGGATAACAAGGTCCATTAAGGTATCATTGAAGGAACCTATAGGTATCATTGAAGCTCCCTATAGATATTATTGAAGGTCCCTATGGGTATCATGGAAGGTCCCTATAGGTATCATTGGAGGCCCCTATAGGTATCATTGAAGGTCCCTATAGGTATCATTGAAGGTCCCTATAGGTATCATTGAAGGTCCTTATAGGTATCATTGAAGAGCCCTATAGGTATCATTGAGGCCCCTATAGGTATCATTGAAGGTCCCTATAGGTATCATTGGAGGTCCCTATAGGTATCATTGGAGGTCCCTATAGGTATCATTGAAGGTCCCTATAGATATCATTGGAGGTCCCTATAGGTATCATTGAAGGTCCCTATAGATATCATTGAAGGTCCCTATAGGTACCATTGAAGATCCCTGTAGGTATCATTGAAGGTCCCTATAGGTATCATTGTTGAAAACAAATTCTCGAATTTAGCACAGCATGAACAAAACAACAAAGATTCAATAAGTAGTACCGAAGTTATGAATTATTAAAGATTAAATGTAAAAAATAGTGCTTAAAAGAATAAAGCGCCAACCAGGGACATCTGGTTGTGCTAGAGCAGGTCGAATCCAAAAGTTCAGGCTGACTGCGACGGAGCGCAGGTCAGATACAGGGACCAGCCTTGGTCCGATGAAAAGTACCTTGGTTCCCGGATGTGTTGAAGATGATTTGTGGGGAGCAGTGGCGGCGATGCATCGTCGTCAATCCTTCGGACATAGGCGATGCATCAGCTCCGAGCCGCACAAAGTAGGAGATGTGTCGGGAATGGAGGCGATGCACCACGCCGCATTGTCGGTAAAGCAATGACCTCGACCCTGGCAGCAGCGACGATGTGACGGCGTCGATGGAGATGTGCCAGGTCCGAGCGGCACAACAACATCGATGAGTGGATTTTCTTTGGTGAAGCATTTTATACCTACTTCCAAGAGCCCAGGACTGGATTAGCACCACTTGGCAGGGCAAGTCTCACAGATGGCAAAGACCAGGTGCTGTAGCAGGGTGGTTGGAAATCTTTGATGTCCCTGAGACTTCAGAACAGGCAAGCAGACAAGCCCTTTGAGTCACTCTGGGTTCTGGGTTCAAGTGATGTAGGTCCAATCCTTATCACCAAGGCAAGGAGGGTAGCAGGCAGCAGGTCAGCACAGCAGAAAGCAGTTCTTCCAGAACAGCAGAGTGGCAGTCCTTTAGCAGCACAGCAGTACTTCTTCTTGGCAGAGTATCCAAAGAGCCAGAAGTGTGCTGAGGTAGGGTCAGAGGTCCAGTACTTATACCCAGTTGTGCCTGTGAAGTGGTAGAGACTTCAAAGAAGGGCTGTTGAAGTACACAGAGGTCCTCCCTTTCTTCCCTGGCTCCAGACTCACTCTAGGGGGGTATGCAGCCCTTTGTGTGTGGACAGGACCCAGTCTACATATGTGTAAGTGTGAGGCTGTGCCCAGCTCCTCCCTCCCATCCTGCCCGGGATGGCTCATCAGGATATGGATGATGGCCCATCAGTCTTACCTGTGTGCTGCTGTCTAGAGGTGATACACAAAGTTCAGCTATCACCCCACTCAGCCATGCAATAAGACACAGGATCCAGGCACACAGGGCTAAAGGCAATAAAATGCCATATTTATAAACGTGGCATTTTAAAAATTGCAATTATAAATTTGACTTTGCCATTAAAGAGGATTCATTATCACAATTCCAAAGGTTCTAAACATGACAAATCTACCTCCTTCCAATTGGGAATTCCAGCTCATCATATGTAACAAGGAATAGCCAATGTTAACCTATGAGACGGATATTCCTCACAGTAGTGAAAAAAGAATTTGGGAGTTTTTCACTACCAGGATATGCAAAACTTAAAAGTACATGTCCTCCCTTCTAATTACACAGCAACCTGCCCTATGAGCTGCCTAGGGCCTACCTTAGGGGTGACTTACATTTAATAAAAGGGGAGTTTAAGACTTGGCAAGGGGTTTTAATTGCCCAATCGACATGGCGATACAAAAGGGGATGATGGACGGAACGTTTGAGCCAATCAAACACTCACCCCCAGTCAACTGATCTGGGTTTAATCCATCATCATTCTTTAGCTCACTCCACCACCCCAGTTCAGACATGGCCATATGCAAATCAGTCTGACCCTGTGCCTCATGGGAACAGTCCAGCCCGAACTGCCAAGCCATGTCTTCCCTGGACCGGAAACAAGCATCCTAGGACCGGTTTCTGGCATTCCAGCCGTCATCAGCCAGGCTTGCTTGAATCCAGTGGCAAAGTGAGCAAGGGACCCACGTCTGGGTATACCCCCGCCAACTTAGGGCGAACAAAGCGATACAAAAGGGGATGATGGACGGAACGTTTGAGCCAATCAAACACTCACCCCCAGTCAACTGATCTGGGTTTAATCCATCATCATTCTTTAGCTCACTCCACCACCCCAGTTCAGACATGGCCATATGCAAATCAGTCTGACCCTGTGCCTCATGGGAACAGTCCAGCCCGAACTGCCAAGCCATGTCTTCCCTGGACCGGAAACAAGCATCCTAGGACCGGTTTCTGGCATTCCAGCCGTCATCAGACAGGCTTGCTTGAATCCAGTGGCAAAGTGAGCAAGGGTCCCTCGTCTGGGTATACCCCCGCCAACTTAGGGCGAACAAAGCGATACAAAAGGGGATGATGGACGGAACGTTTGAGCCAATCAAACACTCACCCCCAGTCAACTGATCTGGGTTTAATCCATCATCATTCTTTAGCTCACTCCACCACCCCAGTTCAGACATGGCCATATGCAAATCAGTCTGACCCTGTGCCTCATGGGAACAGTCCAGCCCGAACTGCCAAGCCATGTCTTCCCTGGACCGGAAACAAGCATCCTAGGACCGGTTTCTGGCATTCCAGCCGTCATCAGACAGGCTTGCTTGAGTCCAGTGGCAAAGTGAGCAAGGGACCCACGTCTGGGTATACCCCCGCCAACTTAGGGCGAACAAAGCAATACAAAAGGGGATGATGGACGGAACGTTTGAGCCAATCAAACACTCACCCCCAGTCAACTGATCTGGGTTTAATCCATCATCATTCTTTAGCTCACACCACCACCCCAGTTCAGACATGGCCATATGCAAATCAGTCTGACCCTGTGCCTCATGGGAACAGTCCAGCCCGAACTGCCAAGCCATGTCTTCCCTGGACCGGAAACAAGCATCCTAGGACCGGTTTCTGGCATTCCAGCCGTCATCAGCCAGGCTTGCTTGAATCCAGTGGCAAAGTGAGCAAGGGACCCACGTCTGGGTATACCCCCGCCAACTTAGGGCGAACAAAGCGATACAAAAGGGGATGATGGACGGAACGTTTGAGCCAATCAAACACTCACCCCCAGTCAACTGATCTGGGTTTAATCCATCATCATTCTTTAGCTCACTCCACCACCCCAGTTCAGACATGGCCATATGCAAATCAGTCTGACCCTGTGCCTCATGGGAACAGTCCAGCCCGAACTGCCAAGCCATGTCTTCCCTGGACCGGAAACAAGCATCCTAGGACCGGTTTCTGGCATTCCAGCCGTCATCAGCCAGGCTTGCTTGAATCCAGTGGCAAAGTGAGCAAGGGACCCACGCCTGGGTATACCCCGCCAACTTAGGGCGAACAAAGCGATACAAAAGGGGATGATGGACGGAACGTTTGAGCCAATCAAACACTCACCCCCAGTCAACTGATCTGGGTTTAATCCATCATCATTCTTTAGCTCACTCCACCACCCCAGTTCAGACATGGCCATATGCAAATCAGTCTGACCCTGTGCCTCATGGGAACAGTCCAGCCCGAACTGCCAAGCCATGTCTTCCCTGGACCGGAAACAAGCATCCTAGGACCGGTTTCTGGCATTCCAGCCGTCATCAGCCAGGCTTGCTTGAATCCAGTGGCAAAGTGAGCAAGGGACCAACGTCTGGGTATACCCCCGCCAACTTAGGGCGAACAAAGCGATACAAAAGGGGATGATGGACGGAACGCTTGAGCCAATCAAACACTCACCCCCAGTCAACTGATCTGGGTTTAATCCATCATCATTCTTTAGCTCACTCCACCACCCCAGTTCAGACATGGCCATATGCAAATCAGTCTGACCCTGTGCCTCATGGGAACAGTCCAGCCCGAACTGCCAAGCCATGTCTTCCCTGGACCGGAAACAAGCATCCTAGGACCGGTTTCTGGCATTCCAGCCGTCATCAGCCAGGCTTGCTTGAATCCAGTGGCAAAGTGAGCAAGGGACCAACGTCTGGGTATACCCCCGCCAACTTAGGGCGAACAAAGCGATACAAAAGGGGATGATGGACGGAACGTTTGAGCCAATCAAACACTCACCCCCAGTCAACTGATCTGGGTTTAATCCATCATCATTCTTTAGCTCACTCCACCACCCCAGTTCAGACATGGCCATATGCAAATCAGTCTGACCCTGTGCCTCATGGGAACAGTCCAGCCCGAACTGCCAAGCCATGTCTTCCCTGGACCGGAAACAAGCATCCTAGGACCGGTTTCTGGCATTCCAGCCGTCATCAGCCAGGCTTGCTTGAATCCAGTGGCAAAGTGAGCAAGGGACCCACGTCTGGGTATACCCCGCCAACTTAGGGCGAACAAAGCGATACAAAAGGGGATGATGGACGGAACGCTTGAGCCAATCAAACACTCACCCCCAGTCAACTGATCTGGGTTTAATCCATCATCATTCTTTAGCTCACTCCACCACCCCAGTTCAGACATGGCCATATGCAAATCAGTCTGACCCTGTGCCTCATGGGAACAGTCCAGCCCGAACTGCCAAGCCATGTCTTCCCTGGACCGGAAACAAGCATCCTAGGACCGGTTTCTGGCATTCCAGCCGTCATCAGCCAGGCTTGCTTGAATCCAGTGGCAAAGTGAGCAAGGGACCAACGTCTGGGTATACCCCCGCCAACTTAGGGGCGAACAAAGCGATACAAAAGGGGATGATGGACGGAACGCTTGAGCCAATCAAACACTCACCCCCAGTCAACTGATCTGGGTTTAATCCATCATCATTCTTTAGCTCACTCCACCACCCCAGTTCAGACATGGCCATATGCAAATCAGTCTGACCCTGTGCCTCATGGGAACAGTCCAGCCCGAACTGCCAAGCCATGTCTTCCCTGGACCGGAAACAAGCATCCTAGGACCGGTTTCTGGCATTCCAGCCGTCATCAGCCAGGCTTGCTTGAATCCAGTGGCAAAGTGAGCAAGGGACCCACGTCTGGGTATACCCCGCCAACTTAGGGCGAACAAAGCGATACAAAAGGGGATGATGGACGGAACGTTTGAGCCAATCAAACACTCACCCCCAGTCAACTGACCTGGGTTTAATCCATCATCATTCTTTAGCTCACTCCACCACCCCAGTTCAGACATGGCCATATGCAAATCAGTCTGACCCTGTGCCTCATGGGAACAGTCCAGCCCGAACTGCCAAGCCATGTCTTCCCTGGACCGGAAACAAGCATCCTAGGACCGGTTTCTGGCATTCCAGCCGTCATCAGCCAGGCTTGCTTGAATCCAGTGGCAAAGTGAGCAAGGGACCCACGTCTGGGTATACCCCCGCCAACTTCGGCGAACAAAGCGATACAAAAGGGGATGATGGACGGAACGTTTGAGCCAATCAAACACTCACCCCCAGTCAACTGATCTGGGTTTAATCCATCATCATTCTTTAGCTCACTCCACCACCCCAGGTCAGACATGGCCATATGCAAATCAGTCTGACCCAGTGCCTCATGGGAACAGTCCAGCCCGAACTGCCAAGCCATGTCTTCCCTGGACCGGAAACAAGCATCCTAGGACCGGTTTCTGGCATTCCAGCCGTCATCAGCCAGGCTTGCTTGAATCCAGTGGCAAAGTGAGCAAGGGACCCACGTCTGGGTATACCCCCGCCAACTTAGGGCGAACAAAGCGATACAAAAGGGGATGATGGACGGAACGTTTGAGCCAATCAAACACTCACCCCCAGTCAACTGATCTGGGTTTAATCCATCATCATTCTTTAGCTCACTCCACCACCCCAGTTCAGACATGGCCATATGCAAATCAGTCTGACCCTGTGCCTCATGGGAACAGTCCAGCCCGAACTGCCAAGCCATGTCTTCCCTGGACCGGAAACAAGCATCCTAGGACCGGTTTCTGGCATTCCAGCCGTCATCAGCCAGGCTTGCTTGAATCCAGTGGCAAAGTGAGCAAGGGACCCACGTCTGGGTATACCCCCGCCAACTTAGGGCGAACAAAGCGATACAAAAGGGGATGATGGACGGAACGCTTGAGCCAATCAAACACTCACCCCCAGTCAACTGATCTGGGTTTAATCCATCATCATTCTTTAGCTCACTCCACCACCCCAGTTCAGACATGGCCATATGCAAATCAGTCTGACCCTGTGCCTCATGGGAACAGTCCAGCCCGAACTGCCAAGCCATGTCTTCCCTGGACCGGAAACAAGCATCCTAGGACCGGTTTCTGGCATTCCAGCCGTCATCAGCCAGGCTTGCTTGAATCCAGTGGCAAAGTGAGCAAGGGACCCACGTCTGGGTATACCCCCGCCAACTTAGGGCGAACAAAGCGATACAAAAGGGGATGATGGACGGAACGCTTGAGCCAATCAAACACTCACCCCCAGTCAACTGATCTGGGTTTAATCCATCATCATTCTTTAGCTCACTCCACCACCCCAGTTCAGACATGGCCATATGCAAATCAGTCTGACCCTGTGCCTCATGGGAACAGTCCAGCCCGAACTGCCAAGCCATGTCTTCCCTGGACCGGAAACAAGCATCCTAGGACCGGTTTCTGGCATTCCAGCCGTCATCAGCCAGGCTTGCTTGAATCCAGTGGCAAAGTGAGCAAGGGACCCACGTCTGGGTATAACCCCGCCAACTTAGGGCGAACAAAGCGATACAAAAGGGGATGATGGACGGAACGTTTGAGCCAATCAAACACTCACCCCCAGTCAACTGATCTGGGTTTAATCCATCATCATTCTTTAGCTCACTCCACCACCCCAGTTCAGACATGGCCATATGCAAATCAGTCTGACCCTGTGCCTCATGGGAACAGTCCAGCCCGAACTGCCAAGCCATGTCTTCCCTGGACCGGAAACAAGCATCCTAGGACCGGTTTCTGGCATTCCAGCCGTCATCAGCCAGGCTTGCTTGAATCCAGTGGCAAAGTGAGCAAGGGACCCACGTCTGGGTATACCCCCGCCAACTTAGGGCGAACAAAGCGATACAAAAGGGGATGATGGACGGAACGCTTGAGCCAATCAAACACTCACCCCCAGTCAACTGATCTGGGTTTAATCCATCATCATTCTTTAGCTCACTCCACCACCCCAGTTCAGACATGGCCATATGCAAATCAGTCTGACCCTGTGCCTCATGGGAACAGTCCAGCCCGAACTGCCAAGCCATGTCTTCCCTGGACCGGAAACAAGCATCCTAGGACCGGTTTCTGGCATTCCAGCCGTCATCAGCCAGGCTTGCTTGAATCCAGTGGCAAAGTGAGCAAGGGACCCACGTCTGGGTATACCCCCGCCAACTTAGGGCGAACAAAGCGATACAAAAGGGGATGATGGACGGAACGCTTGAGCCAATCAAACACTCACCCCCAGTCAACTGATCTGGGTTTAATCCATCATCATTCTTTAGCTCACTCCACCACCCCAGTTCAGACATGGCCATATGCAAATCAGTCTGACCCTGTGCCTCATGGGAACAGTCCAGCCCGAACTGCCAAGCCATGTCTTCCCTGGACAGGAAACAAGCATCCTAGGACCGGTTTCTGGCATTCCAGCCGTCATCAGCCAGGCTTGCTTGAATCCAGTGGCAAAGTGAGCAAGGGACCCATGTCTGGGTATACCCCCGCCAACTTAGGGCGAACAAAGCGATACAAAAGGGGATGATGGACGGAACGTTTGAGCCAATCAAACACTCACCCCCAGTCAACTGATCTGGGTTTAATCCATCATCATTCTTTAGCTCACTCCACCACCCCAGTTCAGACATGGCCATATGCAAATCAGTCTGACCCTGTGCCTCATGGGAACAGTCCAGCCCGAACTGCCAAGCCATGTCTTCCCTGGACCGGAAACAAGCATCCTAGGACCGGTTTCTGGCATTCCAGCCGTCATCAGCCAGGCTTGTTTGAATCCAGTGGCAAAGTGAGCAAGGGACCCACGTCTGGGTATACCCCCGCCAACTTAGGGCGAACAAAGCGATACAAAAGGGGATGATGGACGGAACGTTTGAGCCAATCAAACACTCACCCCCAGTCAACTGATCTGGGTTTAATCCATCATCATTCTTTAGCTCACTCCACCACCCGACATGGCAGCATGAATTGCACACACAGTCTCTGCAGTGGCAGTCCTGAGACATGTTTAAAGGGCTACTTGAGTGGGTGGCACAATCAGTGCTGCAGGCCCACTAGTAGCATTTAATTTACAGGGCAGAGACGTATAAATAAATTA